>CDFF01071032.1:4871-21228 GCA_000826265.1 Acanthamoeba culbertsoni
CCCTGGCGCACGACCACGCAGGCGCGATCGCCGTCGGTGCGGCCTCCAGAGCTCGAGGTGTCGAACACGCACTCGAGATGGTGTTCATCCTCGACCCACCCGACGGCGGCCTCTTCTGCCGTCCCCTTGCCCTGTCCACCGTTCAAGAGCAGTTCATCAAGCGTCTGGCTCTCGCCTTTTGGGGGAGTCATGATCAGCACCCCAAACCGGCAAAGAGAGAGAGTGAAAATGTACGGAGGGCGAAAACGGCAAAGGGGGGGGGGGAAGGGAGACGAATATATCAACTCACCGTGCGTCTTCGGCTCAGAGCGAGGGACGAGTTCAAAGTGGAGCACAAACAGCTCGTTGGAAGAAGCATAGGCTGTGTTTGAGGAGGAGCAATGGGAGCGAATCGGGACGATTGTCAATAGGTCAGGCAACCCTGCAAAAAGGCGAGAAGGCGTTCCTTACCGAGGTAGTCGCGATGGAGGGCGAGTCGGCGAACGGGCAGCGAGTGCGAGGTGTCCAAGTCCATGATGTGCTCCGGCGGCTGGCCTTCCTCGTGCAGGGCCCAAAGCGATAGTCCCTTCTCGCCTCCCGCCAACACTCGTCCCGTAGCCCCGCTGAAGCCCCGAGCCGCCTCCACCCCATTAATGGAACACGCAAGACCTTTGAAGCCGACAAACAAAACAGGGGAATTGCGCCGCCCCCCCGCGGGCGGGTCACGGGGCACGTGTAGAGAGATGCGTACCACACGGCAAGGGTCTGGACGGACCAGGGCACGGCGAGCTGCACGACGCTGCCAACGGCCCTTTGACCCAATGGGCCAGCATCGGAGTCGTCGAGGTCGCCCCTGTAGCGATAGTATACACGCACGACGTTTATGCGCGAGTGTGCACTCTCGGGCTCCAGCGTCACCACGCTGCACACGCAATAATATAAGAGTTGGGCATGTGCTTCAACGGCGTATGAACACGGAGGTGCGCACCAGTCAAGGGCAGGGACGTGGTGCAGACCGGCAATGGCTGCGTTTGCTGTTTCAAAGCTGAACGCACGGACGTACTCTGCGCCGGCTGCGAAGCCTTCCACGCGGCCTGGCCGAGGCGCCAAGTTAACCTTGAATACATCTTCACCACCACCTGCGGGGGGGGATGAAGTACCTCCTTTTGTGGCAACGATGATGGAGGTGGAGGCGTTAGCTATGGCAAGGGGTTCTTCGTTGATCCCTACCACTTGCTGCCCATTAAAGAGGTGGAAGAGAATCACCTTCACCATCTCACCTGCCGACGGTAATTTTTTGTTTTCTTTTTCTTGGTGTGACTTTTCCTCGCTTTTTTCTCTCAACCAATTCTCGCTAAAGAACAGTGTATTGGTAAAGTGCAGGACAGAACAGAGGGTTGGGGGGCGCGCAGGGTTTAGTTGCCCCTGCCGCCGATGGCACCAGCAATCTGCTGCTGGAGGGCGTTCCTGCTCTTGAGCACAGAGACGGGCACGACCTGCCTGAGCTCGTTGACGATGTCCTTCGTCTTGCCGAAGTAGATGGTCTGGAGGGTGGTCCTCAGCTTGAGCTCCATGTCCTCAATCATGCGACCAATGTTGGCCACATGGGGGTTGACCTTGTCCACGGGGAAGTCCTTTTCATCCTGCAGTTGAAGGTGAGTAAGCTGCGTGTCCAGCTAGCTGTGACTCGGGAGGAAAACCGACCTGGCGGGTGAGGGAACCAGCGAGAGTGACACGACCGGTCTCTTTAGTCTCGGTCTCAATGAAAAGCATAACGGTGGAAGTGAGCTTGTAGTGAGAGTTCTTGCCCTTGTCAACCACCTCGACGACGTGGATGGAGTCCCATGTTCCCTTCATGGGCTGACCCTTCTTCGACTGATCCTGAGCTGTGAAATAGCGTAAAATCAGCAAAGGGAGGGGAGATTAACTTGAGCGCGTGACATACTTTTCTTTATAAGTACAACAGCGGCAAATCCGTCGTCCAAATCCCAGCAATATACAGAAGAGACGCCACCCTCGAAGTAGCTAATTGACAAAATTAGCCCCAGAGAAAATAGAAGTTTGGGAGGGGGGGGGACGAACAGGTCGCGATAGATGTCAAAGACCTCATTGGCCTGAATCTCCACCTGCCTGAGCTGCGCGGAGGGAAGGGCGCCGTCGGGCAGAGGAGGGTCATACTTGTTGGTCCAGGGGGACCTGAGCCATTTACCAACGGTAAATTAATTTCAAACCGCTCGCCCGCGTTGACGTGTAAGGGCGTACCGGTAAGAGTCACCATCGCGGTTGTAGTCGCAAAGAAGGTAGTCTCGACGAGCGTTGCTGTCGTGGGCTACCTTGAGAGGCTGGTCAACCATGCTGAGGAGCTGCTCGGTGAGGTCGGGAACCAGATCGATGAGACCCGCAAGGTTGTCCTCGATGGAAGAGGGAGGCATGCGCCTCATCAAATCCAGCGCACAGTCGAGTTCGCTTCCCATTGTGTGTAATTAAGACAAAAGGCTGGGTGAATCGGGTGGAAATGTGTCGCTGGCGAAGGCTTTTGGTTGTCCTTTCCCCCGCGCAAGCTGCCGCCCTATTGGCCTTCGCAATATTTGTAGACCTCTCAATTAACTTTAGATTTTTCTTGAGGAATTTCTCGTAGGATTAAAATAGGCCGTAGGAAAAGGCCTTTTGTATGTCTGCCCCAGTCTGGGGGCAGGGCACTACTGGAAGCTGATAGAATGTGAACACCTGTTGTGGCCTTGCTTTTAGTTGTTCACGTTTCTCCTGGATGGATGACATCGGGAAATTACAAAGAAAAAATAAAAACAAGGAGAAATAGAACCATAAAATGCGACGCTTGGGAGCCCAAGTTGGCAGCCGTAAATGGCACACGCACGCTGTTGTTCTTATGTGCACGCGCAGCTCTTCCACGGCGGCGACTTCTCAAGCATTGGCAGCGCCACGTGGAACTCATGATCTTGAAGGAAGCGAGCTGCTTGCTCATCGATTTATCACCGACACCGTCCGGCGCGTAGCTTCATGCTATGGGTTTGATGAAGTGCGTGTTTTTTCCTCGCTGCACACCTGCTCTTATGTTCATACTAGTATGTTGTGTTGCGCACAATATAATAATAATAATAATAATAATAATAATAATCATAATAATAATCATAATAATAAAAGCAACACAACAGTATATATTTATTTCAACAACAGCAAATGTTGGATTATTAATTATTAATTATTCGTGTATTATACAGATTCAGACGCCCATATTTGAGAGCACCCAGGTGTTTCAGCGCAGCTTGGGCGACAATTCCGATGTGGTGATGAAGGAGATGTACACCTTTGATGATAAGGGCGGCAACAGTCTCACCCTCCGACCGGAAGGGACCGCCGGTACCTCACCACCACCACCACCACCATTCGAACCTCCATTCTTCTCCGCTTTCTTCCTTCTGGCGCTGATTACTCCCCACACAGGCGTTGTACGGGCCTTCGTGAACCGGCGAGACTTTGGCGACCTTCCGCGGCGATACTTCTACTGCGGACCGATGTTCCGCTACGAGCGGCCTCAAAAAGGTCGTCTTCGCCAATTTCATCAGGTGCGGGCTTTTTTATTTTTTATTTTTTATTATTTATTATTTATTATTTATTATTTATTATTTATATTTATATTTGAGTAATGTTCCTCTCTGCTTAGGTAGGCGTAGAGAATGTGGGCACGACGAGCCCTGAGACGGTAGTGGAGACTATTCAGGCTGCCGCTTCGTTCCTTCAGTCGCTCCAGCTGGCCACAAAGGTAATTATGTATTTAATAATAATAGATTATAGATAGAAAGAGGAAAAAAGGGGGAAAATACCTTATCATGGTCCTTCGTGTCGGCCTAGTTGGAGGTGAATAGCCTGGGTGACGCCGAAAGCAGGGAGAGGTATCGAGGAGCGCTGCGCGATTATCTCTTCTCCCAGAAGACCTTTTTATCAGCCGATTCCGTACTGCGGTTCGGTCCCTGACCATCAACCTATCGCGACTAGGATGATTCACTCATTCGGCGCATTATACGATGCCTGTCGACCTTCTTCACCCTATCTACATGCATTATGCATATATATATGTAGACTGGAGAGGGGAAGCGAACTGCGTGTGTTGGACTCGAAAGACGCAGCGGACCAGCAGGTGGTGCGCTCGCCAGAGTGTCCCGTACTGAGCGATTACCTGAGCGACAACAGTCGCGGTCATTTCCAGCAGGTCTGCGACCTGTTGACCCGCCTTGACCTGAGGTATTTCAATCTCTGGAAAAACAAAGTTGCCTCGCACTTAATTACTAGTAATTCAGATTGAAATATTTAAAGGAGCTAACACTTGTGAGGTGTTAAGATTTTCGGTGAATACGCGGTTGGTGCGGGGATTGGACTATTACGCACATACGGTGTTCGAGTTCGTGGGGCAGCCCGGCCCACAGCTCGGCCCGCAGCAGGCGACCTTGATCGCGGGCGGCATTTACGATTCGCTCGTCTCCACGTTCGGCGGACCCGCCATCCCTGGTGTCGGGTAATTTAAATTAATTAAGACCAATAATGTGAATTGTGAAATGATATTTATTTATTTATATATGATATTGTTTTTTTAAAATATATTATTATGTTATATAATAAACAACAGGTGGGCGGCGGGTGTGGAGAGGCTGGCGCTGGTTTTGGATCGTTCACTGGTGCCTTCGGCCCCGCGCCCGATCTACGTGCTGCTGGTGAACGACGCCAGCGACCAATCATCTGCGGCACCGTCTCACCAATCCGCGAACGGCAGTGGAGAGAATGGCGCAGCGCTGGTGAGCTACGCCATGCGTGTGAGCGAGCGTCTCCGGCGGGAGGGCTACGTGGTGCTACAGAAGGTGGACCCAGGCGAGAGCGGCGGAAAGCTGCGGAAGTGGATGAAGAAGGCCGCCAAGGCCAATGCGGCGGCTGCCCTGTTCGTAGGACCGGACGAGTTAGCCGCGGGAGCCGTCACGCTGAAGCTCCTTGACACAGGGGATCAGCGTACGGTTGGCCTGGATCAGCTGTTGGAGTTCTTACCGTATCGATGAACTTTTGGCATTTCTGGGGGGGTTTGAGTATAACAATGACGAGATCAAACTCCTCCACGGCAGAGACTATGTATGAGCTCCTCTGCTCGTGGTCGGCGGGTTCAGCGTTTATTTCAAATGTAGAAAAAGCCAGAACATTCGAGAAAATCGGGGCAGCTGAGGAATGAAGAGAAGCATGTTTTATTCTATAAAAGGAAAGTGAACACGAGTAGTTACTCTATTTAGTCCATCTTTTCGGTGCTTTTTGCAAGCGAAATCAATGAAAACTCCTAAACCCACCCACCCCGTGGGTTGGGGGTGGCCCACCCTCCTCTTCACACAAGCTAGCGCGTCGCTCGCGAGCTTGTGTTCATGAAAGGAGGGTGGGAATGCAGAGATCTGCTGTTGCGAGCGGCAAATCTCTACACTGTGGACCTGCTTTCGACCATACGACCAAAAGCAGGATTTAAGAGCGCGCGTGAGGAAAAAGGTTAGAACTCAGAAAGAACGTTCCACTCTGAAAGTGTTCGCCTGCTTCAAGTGCCCATGAACTGCAAGCAAGCCTTAGAGTATTCCCTTAGAGCGCAGCGCAATCACTTAGCTAACGAGAGAGCTTACAGAACGAGGATTTCGCTTCAAGATGGCGTGGAGAGCCATGTGCTAACACGACTGAGAAGCTTACGGTACGAGGATCTCGCTTCACGAGGAACGCTCTGCAAAGTCACGACGTACCTCTTAGTAGTACCTTAGGGAAGTCCAATCGCCCGCCACATGCGTGCTGCACTGGAGTAGTTGACACTTGCAAAAGAAGAAGGCCCAGGCTTCGTCATGTTTCGTTGGCGGAACCGTGCAGACCGACGAGGACGCTGGAGCTTGAGTTTCGGTGCAGAGGAAGTAGGAATAGGCTCGTCTGCCTCTTGGGGCACCGTGTCGCGAGGCGTAGGCTTGCGAGAGTCCTTAGGCATCTCGAACGGGGGAAGGACATTTGTGCCCAGAAGGTGGCGACTCAAGTTGCTCATAGAGCACCATGAGCAGTACTCCTTGGTTGCGTCTCGAAGGTCGCCTTCCCATTCGTCCATGGCAAAGGTGAAGCCAGCTTGACTTGGCGGGACGATGTGGGGCGCGTTGTCGTCGATAAGCCTCACGTAGCTGAGATCCGGACCAAAGAGCTTGTGCAGATCTTTTAGGTACTCTTTGTCTTCGTTTTCGACACAGTGCTGTCGGTAGAAGCGTCGGTCGCTGAAGTAGCGGCCATCCTGGTCGAAGTCGTTGAGCACAGCGTCCGCGTACTGTTGATGAGAGGCGGTAAAAACCGCCAGCTCATAGCCAGACGCGACTAAGGCGTCGAGAAGTTGGAAGATGTGGGGGCGAGGCACGTAGTTGAACGTGTAGAGGACATCATCGATGAAGAATCTTACCGTTCGGGACCCAAGACGGGGAGGAGACTGCAAAGCGTGGAGCAGGGTGCCGTCCATATCCCATACGAGAAGTGGTCGCTGAGCAGTGTACTGCCGGCGGGTGTCACAAGCCTGCCGCTGAAAGAGCCGGAACAGGCAAAGCACAACAAGCGCAAAGAGCAAGACAAGGAAGCCAAGCATCTCTAACTAAGCACGAAAGGGTGTAGAAGTAGTGGGCTTTCTGTAAAAGAAAGTAAAGAAACAATCGGGCTTGGTGCGGTTTTGTGCGCTGACCGCCACCTTAAGGTATTGAGAAAAATAAGGAGAAAAGAGTGTGAAATGGCAATTTTCATGCGCGAGCAAAATGCAAAGATTCGAGAAAAACGACAAACTTGCGTAGTATTTCGTTCGGCCTTTTTTTTCCCCTTCAGTTAACACGCAATTAACATTCAGTGCCACTTTCACCGGTAAAAGTGTAGGCCAGCAAAACCAGGCTTGATGGCATGCAGCAGACGCTAAGATTTACCTCGGACTTTGAGCTTTAATGCTAGAAGCGCTTGGATGAACGGCGGTACATGCCCCCTTGTTCAGCCTGCTTGTATGATGTGTAGAGAGGGGCATCTGGCCACTGGAATGATCTATTGCATTTGGCGCTACACTTAACTGTGAGGAGCAGTCCGACAATAATAATAATGATAATATACAGCAATTAAAATTGGCAGCAACAGTACCAGTGCATGTTGTTGCATCCCATGTTCTTTTCGATCAGTGTGTAACAGTAGGGACAGTGGCGAAGTTCACGCCTTCGCGCCCAGGCATTGAAGCGTGCCTTTTCCCTATTATAGATTGAAGAGTGTAAGGCCTAGGCAGCTGGGCTGTCGTTCACAATAATTGCTGGCTTACATTCGGGACACTGGTACTGGCCTAACGTCGTTTCCGTTGTTACGCTTTGTCTCTCGTCGCATAGCAGCCTTTTCGCAAGACAGCTTTGCTTTGTGTGCCTGATACAGAAAAATGAATGAGTTCGCTCTGGATGATTGAAATGGCGTAATGTGGTTGACCTTACATGGAGACAGCTTTTACAGAAAGTAAATCGACAAAGCGGATTGACGCACTGAATGAATTGTGCAGACGGGTCATTGACCTCAAGTCCAGCGCCACAGCCTTTAGGACACCATCTGCTCCCCCCCCCCAAAAGCACCGCAGCGATTTCTTTAGCATGCAAAGTTTGTAGGCATACCAATCATCGTTATGACCAGGAAGGAGGGAAGATCAGTACGTCATGTTGGGAACGTGCTCTAGCGCCTTGTTGAGAATGAAGGTATCGAATTCGTTCAGCACTTGTGCGCTTACACACTGCTGGATATCCCAATATCCCAATACGTTACCACACTGAAAAGCGGGACAGCGTATCCCGTACGCGTCATCCCCGGTCTGCGCCGGCCTGTTTGAAAAATTACATTATTATCAACGCACATTCTCCAATTAACAACGTCAGAAACCATCGGCACGAAGCAGTACGCAGGATCAGTTGGTCGAAGAATGTCGACAGAATCGTCAGGTGAAGGGGTGGGCAAATCAGGCGGAGCTGAGATAGACCGTTCTTTAATCTTAACGGTGAGATAGCTTGCCATGCAATCAGCGCAGAATCCGTGACCGCATCCTTGAATCTAGAAATAAACCTTTTTTTTAAAAAAAAAAAAACAACAACCAATAAGATAAAGTAATGAAATAAACTTCTGGCTGTACCTGGTAGACCTCGTGATAATCATATTGTTCCATGCAAATCTGGCATTCATACTTTTCATTCAACAATATTTCATTGAGTTGCGCTTCTGTGGCGGAATGCTGTTCGTTGGTGCCCTCAGCCTCAGCTTGGGCGGAAAGGTTGCGCAAAGCTGCTTGGACGGCTTCTTCCTCGTCTTCTTTTTGCAGCTTCATAGCTAGTAACTCGTCTTGAGCCAATCGCACGGCCTCTTCCTCTTCATCATCAGCCCTCCTCCCTGGGCGAACGAGAGTCTCCTGTTGCGACTGATGCTCCAAGAGTAGGAGCACAGCTTGTTCCTCGACGCCATCCGCTTGCTTAACAGCATTGGCTATTTGCTTGAGAGGCAGCTCCGGAAGAAGGCTCGAGATAGAGAGACACTGGGAAGAGAAGAAGAGAACAATAAACATTTTCGCATGTACGTTTAACGCGAAGGTACAATACAATGGCTTCCCAACGCCTATTTCGTTCGCGGATCAGTCTGGCCCGTGCCACTCGGTCGTCCTCCATGTGAAGTCTCGAGGCGCAGCACATTTTTCTTTTTCTTTCTTCCGTGAAAAAATATTATCTTCGCAGCGTCTGGAAAAGATTAGAGAAAGCCATTTTTCTTTCCCGCCAGAACCGACCGTTGGCAACGGCCCTGCTTCCCGCTCTTGGCCTACTCCTTGGCGGCAAGCGTCCAGTTCCTTCTTCTAATATAAGTCTCCACCCACGCGATAGAAACAACCTTACAGTGTCTACTGTTCAGTAGATTATAATGTATGTCATAAAGCGAGACGGCAACCCGGAGCGGGTACCCGTGACTGCCTTTTTCTGCGAGCAAGCGGCGAGTTTCTGATCTCCCCTCCCTTCAATTTAGGTTTCCTTTGACAAGATTACGCGGAGGCTCCAGCTGCTTTGCCAGCTCGACCCAGCTCTCCCTAGCGATGTAGATCCCGTCCTTGTGACCCAGAAGGTCGTTCAAGGCGTCTACAATGGCGTGCACACTTCGCAGTTGGACCACCTGGCTGCTGAGACAGCTGCCTACATGGGATCTTACAACCCCGGTTACAGCGTGCTTGCTGCTCGTATTGCCATCTCCAATCTTCAGAAGGACACATCTTCTTCCCTTCTCGAGACTGCCCGCCTCCTTCATGGCTACGTGAACGCAAAGACCAAGCTGCCCTCGCCACTAATCGCAGACGACGTTTTCGAGGTCCTCTGCAAACACGGCGAAACTCTAGAGGCTGCCGTCAAGTATGAGCGTGACTACAACTACACATACTTCGGTTTTAAGACTCTCGAGCGTTCCTATCTTTTCAAGATCGATGGCAAGATCGTCGAGAGACCACAGCATATGCTGATGCGCGTCGCTGTTGGCCTTCACAAGGACAATATTCCCGCTGTTATCGAAACCTACGACCTTCTCTCCCAGCAACTCTTCACCCACGCTACCCCTACCCTCTTCAATGCCGGCACTCCTCGCCCGCAGCTTTCTTCGTGCTTCCTCCTTACCATGAAAGAGGACTCAATTGAAGGGATCTACGACACTCTCAAGCAGTGTGCCCTCATCTCTAAGTCCGCTGGGGGTATCGGCCTTGCTGTACACCGCATCCGAGCTTCCAACTCTTACATCCGCGGCACCAACGGCACCTCGAATGGTCTCATTCCGATGCTTCGCGTATACAACGACACTGCTCGCTACGTTGACCAAGGTGGCGGTAAGCGCAAGGGAGCCTTTGCCATCTACCTTGAGCCCTGGCATGCCGATATCTTCGAATTCCTCGAGCTCAAGAAGAATCACGGTAAGGAGGAGCACCGTGCTCGCGATCTCTTCTACGGTTTGTGGGTTCCCGACCTTTTCATGGAGCGTGTGCGTGACGGCGGTGACTGGTCGCTCTTCTGCCCCAACGAGGCCCCGGGTCTGTTCGATACTTGGGGAGACGAGTTTAAGCAGCTGTACGAGCGCTACGAGCAGGAGGGTCGCGCCCGCCGTGTCGTGAAGGCTCAGGAACTCTGGTTCTCTATCCTCGAGTCTCAGATTGAGACGGGCACTCCCTACATGCTCTACAAGGACTCCTGCAACCGCAAGTCTAACCAGCAGCACCTCGGCACCATCCAGTCGTCCAACTTGTGCACAGAGGTGATCCAGTTCACTTCCCCCGACGAAGTGGCTGTGTGCAACTTGGCCTCTCTTGCCCTTCCCAAATTCATCACTGCGACTCGCGAATTTGACCACAAGAAGCTGCACGACGTGGTTAAGGTCGTAACCAAGAATCTTAACAAGGTCATTGACATCAACTATTACCCCGTGCCGGAGGCCCGCAATTCGAATATGCGTCACAGGCCGATCGGCATAGGCGTGCAGGGACTCGCCGACGTATTCATGCTGATGCGCTTCCCTTGGGAGAGCCCTGAGGCCCGCGAGCTGAACCGCGCCATCTTCGAGACCATCTATCATGCTGCCCTCACCGCCTCCTGCGAGATGGCGAAGGAACAAGGCGCCTACTCGACTTACGAGGGTTCTCCCGCTTCCAAGGGCCTGCTCCAGCCCGACCTTTGGAACGTCGTTCCCTCGGACCGCTGGGATTGGGACACTTTGCGTGCCGACATTGCTCGTCACGGTCTCAGGAACTCGCTGCTCGTCGCTCCTATGCCCACTGCCTCGACCTCTCAGATCCTCGGCAATAACGAGTGCTTCGAGCCCTACACCTCCAACATCTACACTCGCCGCATCCTTGCTGGTGACTTTACCGTCGTCAACGAGCACCTGCTCCGTGACCTTCAGGAGCGCGGCCTGTGGTCCCCCGCCCTCAAGAACAAGCTGGTGGCCCACAACGGTTCGGTGCAGCGCATCGAGGAGATACCTGACGATCTCAAGAAGCTTTACAAGACAGTGTGGGAGATTCCTCAGCGTGTAGTAATCGACATGGCTGCCGATCGCTCCGCTTATATTGACCAAAGTCAATCTCTCAACATTTACATGGGCGAGCCTTCTTTCGCCAAGCTTACGTCCATGCACTTCTACGCCTGGAATAAGGGTCTGAAGACTGGCATGTACTACCTGCGAACCCGACCCGCTGCCAACGCCATCCAGTTCACCGTCGACCAGACTGCCCTCGCCGTCCCTACGACCAACAAGCCCACTACCCCTCAACCCTCTCCCGCGAAGCAGTCACCTCTTCGATCCCCGGCCCAGCAAAATTCTACCGCCGACGAGACGCTGCGGAAGCCCAAACCCTTCTCGGTGCCTTCGCCTGTGCCGGTCGCCACTACAGAGTACGACGGGGAGGTGTGCTATCCCGGCTGCGAGAGCTGCAGCGGTTAAACGCACTCGAAATGCTTCCCTGTTGTATCCCTATGCTCTTTATCCTCTTCTATCACCTCACTTCCCAATGGCTCTTGGAGGGCTGCGTTAGTCCCACAACGGGGCACTCAGTAGTTGTACGCGTTTACAGGACATACAAGAAAACACTGATCATTTTGATTCATACACCTGCAGTTGGGGTTGGGGTCACCCACACGCCAGACAAAAGCACAATTTCTCGAAATTGAATTAGAAAAGGAAAAGAAAAGCAACATTCGCCCCGTTTAAAAGAGTGGTGAAGGGTGGGCTCGAGCCCGAGGGCGCGTCTCTTTCTAGTTCTAGCAGACGCGACCTCTTCTATCGAGCCACTTTACCTCACCAACAATCTATGTTTGCGGTTGGTACGAAGTTCTCTCTCGTCGACAATGAATGAGTGGGCTCTCCTCACTGCCAGCGGTACTGTGCAACGTGGCCTGCACGTGCAAGGGGGCTACATCTTCTTTACTTCAACACTGATAGATTGGTGGCAACTTGGTCATTCGAGGCAACAACCCCGGTTCTGGGTTGATGGCGGATTGCAGTGAGCTGGTACAGCCTTCTCACCAAGGCGCAGTGAAGACCTCTCCGGGATGCTTGTGGTCGGCGATTAAGCATATCTACGATCTCCTTTACCCCTGTGCTGCGTGCGCTCATCGTGCGGCTCCTCGGCGACAAGCACAGGGCTGCCATACCTCTTCATGGAGTGCGAAAAGCTGCACCGCTACTGGAGGCCACTGATGGCAGGCTGCCATCGTCTGAAGGTATCGGCTGCAACCCTACTCTCACTTGCAAGCGTTCCCTCCTACTGGGATCAGCTCAATAAATATGAGTTGTGTGTAAACACATTGCAATGTGGTCAATCGTAGGAGCAATTTCTCGCCTGGACAAGCGTTCGGGATGGTGATGAATGCGGTCGATGGAACTGGTTGTCGTAGATGTGGTGCAGTGCCATGAGACGAGATGCCGTGGTGTGGTCGGTCTGGCTGGCAAGTGCGTGAGCCGCCTTCCAATCGTAGGAGGGAATGTCTTGTTCGAAGCCGAGGATGCACATCATGGCGCCAAGGAGTGCTTTGTCAGCAGGGTGCAGCTTGAGTGTGGGAAAGTTTCTCTGCAGCCAAGTCCACTTTCTACCAGGCATCCCATGTGAGGAGAACAGAGTTGTTTAACTTAATCGCGTGTACCCTGGCTGGGGCCAATGGCCCTGGTAGGCCTGGTTGGCGGCATACATGTCTGCCACCATTTCTACCAAAGCGCCATCCGCCATCCTCTCCATCTTTTCTTTTCTGTGCAAGAAAAGAGGGAATGCGTGAGCGCCAAATAATGAAGACATCCAATTGCGTGCCTGACGAAGTATTCGGGGTGGTGGTCGTTGTGCGTGAAGTGGTGTCGCCAAGCCTTCTCGAACTGAGGGTCTTCACCTCGGCCCTTGCTAGAGTTGGCGCCGTAGTAGTGGCTTGCATAGGCGAAGAACTCGGCTGGGTGGAACTTGGAGAGGTCGTGCAGAAGCATCCTCTCCCATGAGAGGTGCATGTCGGCAGGCAACCTTGCGTTAATATAGCATCCGGCAATGACGATGAACAGCTTATGGTATAAAATGGTGAGGGTAACCCGCAGCCAACCCCACGGTGTCAAAAGCCAAGAGAACATAACACAGGTACTGATTTTTTTCAGTTTTTTTTTTTTTTAAACGAGCAACGGTCCGGCCGGACGAGGAATTGGTCTGAGTATGTGTAGAAAAGAAGGTTTATTTGCGCACTTTCGTCCACCCATTTTGTTTAGACATCCTCCACAACCTGAGTGATGGTACCCTTGAAGTCCTTGCAGGGCACAAAGGAAACGAGAGTGTACATCTTCTCCTTGGCCTCCTCATCCTCGTTCCTCTTGCGGGCGAGCCTCACGCGAACGCGGTGGGGCACGGTCCTGATACCCTTAGACCAGACGAACTGGTTGAGCTTTACGTCGAGGCGGACGTCAGAGGTGCCCATAGCCTTGCGAGCGAAGGCCTTGATCTCCTTCATGGCGCGGGGGGCGCGCTTCTTGAACTGACTGCAAGTTGATGATTTTAGTAATTGACAAAGGTTGCGATCAATAATAGGTGAAGCAACTCTAAGGCACAAGCCGCTAAGCAAAGATGACAGAAATTATAATCTAGCGAAGGGATTTGAGTACGTACAGGCCATGCACGCGCTTGTGCAGGTTGATGGTGTACTCCCGCGTGACGACGGTGTTCTTGTTCACCTTCTTCTCTTTCTTAGGCATGGTGAGGGAGGACGGCACAGAGGGAAAGGCGATCCAGAAGAGGGAAAAGGGAAAAAAGGCCGACCATTTTCTTCGTCCCGCCTAAAAACCAGTTTTCAAATTCCCGGTTCTTTGCCGTAATGGTAGATAATTCAAATTCTTTGATCCAAGAAAGATCTTCGCTGGCGATCTCGTCTCATCTTTCACCCGAGGGCGCACGCAACATTTGGCGCTACGGTGAGACAAGATGGAGCGGAAATTGCGAAGCGCCTTACAAAAATATGTCGTACTGCCTCTTGTGGCAGTGTTTCTTTTCTCGGCCCTCTCCGCTCTTTCAGATGAGATCACCGGCTGTGGCGGTTTCGTTCGCCTTTCTAAGGAGCTGCAAAGGTGCTGTACCTTGCTGATCATGGGGTAGTGTCTGCCAGCGAGATGACTCAAATTTCACTCTATCACAGCAAGGGGAGCAAATTGAAATTGCCTTTTGAGTCGGTCTACGTGGAGCTTGTAAGCGCAGATGGCGACTTAGTCAAGGAGCGAGCTGAGTGCGCACCCAACGGCTATTACTTCCTTCCTATCTATGACAAAGGCTCCTTCAACATGCGAGTGCACGGCCCCAAGGGCTGGAATTTCGGTAATTTGTGTGTGCGGCTTGGTAGTCCCGCTTTTTTCTCACAACTGCGATAGAGCCTCGCTCTGTCCTCATCGAGGAGGGTGGTTGTGATCATTCGCGAGATTACAACTTCGTTGTCACCGGTTTCGTTCTTTCTGGCACCGTGCGAACCTCTTGGCCCTGTTCTTGCTGAAGAAACATGCTCACACCATAGGCCTTCGCTTCTTTCATCAGGTGCGCAGCCTTGGACAGGCCAGCGAGGGTTCCCAGGGGCCTGCCGACGTCGTGATCACTCTGACCGACAAGACCAACCCTAGGGCCGCACAGAGGACCACCTCCACCGATGCCAACGGCGCCTTCCACTTCGACAACGTGTTTCCCGGCACCTATGAAGTGGCTGCCTCTCACCCTTCCTGGACTTTCGTCAAGGTACCCTTGTCTCTTCTTTGCCTCTCTTGCGGCTTCTATCAATATCCAACAACAACAACAACAACAACAACAACAACAACAACAACAACAACAACAACAACAACAACAACAACAACAACAACAACAAAACAGGATCGGGCAGAGGTGAGCTTCGAGTGGGACAATGTGCAAGTGAAGGAGCAATTGCTGGTGGGCGGATTCGAAGTCAGCGGCAATGTCCAGTCTGTGGAAGAGAACGCGCCCGTGTCCGGTGTGGAGCTCATCCTCTACTCCGCCACCGATCTTTCCGGCCTTCCCATCTCCTGCACCACAGATGGCGTGTCAAGTAAGTCATAATATTCGTTAAACAGGTGCTTTGTAAAGTATATTTATTCACAACCAACCCCCCCCCCACAGACGCGCCTGCAGTGCAAGGTCGTAAGGCCGTGTGTGGCGCGCGCTCCGATGCGTCCGGCAAGTTCGTGATCAAGGGCGTCCCCTGCGGCACCTACACTCTCGTCCCCTACTACCGCTCCTCCAACACCAACTATGATCTGCTCCCGGCCAGCGTCGACATCACCGTCTCCAATGGTACTCGCCTTCAACAAGGCCCTCGGGGTGGAGGTGTTCGCTGATCAGAACGCTTTGCCTCTGTCTCCCTCCTACCCCTCTCCCCTTTGTTCCATTAGATAATGTGGAGGTAAGCGAGCCCTTCCGTGTGGCCGGCTTCTCCGTCGAGGGCCGTGTTGTGGACGCTGACGGCCAGGGCATTGCCGGCGCCACCGTCCTCTTCGACGGCGTCGAGAAGGCGACCACGAATGCCGATGGGTACGCATCGTTCCTGAAATTCCCGACATTCTTATCATTACACTAATACGCGTACCCCATTTCAGACGCTATCGTGTGGAGAAGGTGCGCGTGGGCAGCTATGTGGTCGAGGTGGCCAAAGACCACGTCTTCTTCGAACCCCTCAAGAACGTCCACCTGTCGCCGACCAAGGCCCAGGTTCCTCACATCAAGGCCGCTTCCTATCACCTGTGCGGCCGCGTCACCCTTTCGTCCGGCCTTCCGGAGGAGAGGCAGGTCTCTTCCAGCCACCGCGACGTCCTTCTAGTCGACCTCGCCACCGGCCGTGAGGTACCGTGGGCATCGCTGTGCCCCCAGTGACCCTTGCGGGGAGTTTCCATACATCATTTCCTGACTTCTGGCTGATGGTGTTGGTGTTGGTGGCGGCCTCTGTAGGAACGTCGCTCCGCTGATCCCTCTGGCGGGTACTGCTTCGAGGCGGCGCCCGGCAAGTACCGCGTGTCGCCCGTCGTCTCGGCGGCCGAGGAGCGTGCCGGACTGCTCTTCGTGCCGGCCAAGCGCGAGGTTACCCTTAGCAAGAGCCCCGCTCTCGACGTCAACTTTGGCCAGGCGCTCGTATGCCCTACCTCGTCCCTTCTTCCCCTTTTCTTCCTCTTTTTCTTTTTCTTTCTTTCTTTTTCTTCCCCGTTTTGTTCCCAACGGGGCTGACCCCTTGCGCGCGTGCGTTGTGCAGGTCACCGTGCAGGGCGTGGTGCGTTGCCTGGAGGCCCCGTGCGACCCCTC
>CDFF01071033.1:0-15253 GCA_000826265.1 Acanthamoeba culbertsoni
ACACCAGCGCTAGCCAGAGAAACTCCACCCTGCCGCTTCTGCCCCGCATCGTGGTAGTCAATGCTGTCCTCCCCTGGAGCTCCCCCCAACAAGCTGGTTTCGGGGAACCCCGAAGATTGGTATTGGAAACAGAAGTTCTCGGCCTTTCTCGGCAAGTTTTTTGTTTTTTTTATATCAAAAGGAAATGCAAATAAATTATTTGGCTACTGGGCGAAACTGGGCAGGAGAGGAGGACTAGCGTGTGTATTTCGGCATGTACAACATGTTGAGAAGAGAGGGAGAAGTTGCCCGGTCAAATAGTCAACAAACTTGTCGCGACAACCAAGCCATCGGGCCTGGAGTTCGCTCCGGGCGAGATATGGGGCAGAGTCTAGTCGTCTCCCATATCCTTGAGCATGAGGTCCTTCGCTTCGTTCACCTTAGAAGCGACGTAGTCACTGCCGCCGTTATCTGAGCACAAGAGCGAAGAGCATGAATTGGCTGTTGAACACCCTGCAGACAAAGCAGCAGCTGGCAGGGACGGCTGTACCCGGATGGTTGGCCAACATGATCCTTCGGTGGGCCAGCTTAATCTTCTCCTTCGAGGCTCCTTGCCTGGATGCTTGCTCATGAGCAGCGGGCAGAAAAGGAGAAGGGGGGGGATCTTGGTACCGAATGCCCAAGATTAGAGCCGCCTCGGCACGGCTCATTTCTGGCTCAAAGCCACCCGTGTAGTATGTTTTCATACGTGAGGCACCTGACGGCATGACTACAAATCACAAGTAAATGTTAAAATTATAGATATCAGGATGTTTTCCGAAAGTGAGATGGATAGGTAGGTACCTCCGTTCGGCAATTTGAATTTGCCCTTGTAGCGCTGCATCCCCTTCAGCACCATGCTTCCGCCTAAAGCCGCGCCTGCAATGACCAAACATCCGAGCAGAAGAGTGGCCTAATTGCAGGTGGTTGATTCTCAGTTCAGCTGGCCAACTCAAACATCAGTTCAAGCTAGTGTCGCACCATTTCAGCGATGGTCACGAAAAGAAATGATTACCGATGTGGCTGAGCAGAAAGAAGAAATGAAAATGAGTAGAAATGAAAAAGGAAAAGGCATTCAGAAAAATGGCAGTATTTTTTATTGCGCCCAAGTCATGACTTGTGCAGTATCGTTCGTTCTCGCCTTGTTAGCCCTGCTCTCTACAGTTAGTGCGTCGCCCGGGGAGCCTTCTTGCTGCTTTCCTCGAAACTTTGTCTCTCAATACGAGCACTTTGCCGATCTCAGCGGCTTCAAGGTAGGGCCTTTCTTTCAGTTTATCTCTCCAAGGTTAGGAGGGGTTCCCTCTTGACGTTTATGGTTCCAGGCCGATATCTTCTACTCTGAGGACTACGGTGTGAGGCTCAACTCGAGGCTGTGGGACCCTACTGCTGTTACCTCTCGTGTTCACGTGTACCTCCTCAAGGTTTTCGCTTGCGTTTTCGTTTTCGCTCTTTTCCCTATCTTCTTCGGTTTTCTTAAAGGACCTTTCCTTTCAGTCTGGGCACCTCTACCAGTACAATGTAACATCTGGAAATTGCATCCACTTCAGTTGCCCTTCCTGCTTTGAGGTATTGTAGAATCACACAAGTTCTCCTTCTCCAATGCTGAGATGTCTGGCAGCCCTTCTGTACGGGCCATTCGACCTCCTTCCGCTATGTTGGAAACGTCACCATTGGCTCTCAAGTAGCCCAGAAATGTTAGGCACAACTCATATCACTGTTTCTACGCTGACTTTTTATAAATCTTACTCCTCTTTTTCAGGGTCCGTACAAGCTGGCGAAGAGTTTTACAATGAGATCACGGCTATTAGCAATCGTCCCAATCTCTGCATTCCAATCAACGAGTTCATGATGTCCGGTTTTTATTTGGAAGCCGTATGCCTTCTTCTTTCCCTTTCCTCAAGCGGCGTTCCTTGACCTCTTTTCTGCAGAACACGAAGTATGGCAATTCGTTTTTCTACAACGTGCGTATCACGAGCAGCATCGACGGGTCCATGTTTTACCCGCCTTCCTCGTGCCGTCCGGGCTCGCCCTTACTTCAGACCAGGTCGTTGAAGGAGGAGAGCGACTTATTGGGGACGCGGTTCCCCCCGGTTTTCCTGTCGCTGACTGGCCAACGGCTTCTGAAGTAAACGTAGCCATGGCCTTCTTTGGCTTGCCCAAGTTACTCAGGGGATCACTATGGGCCTTCAATGCTTTAATATTTTCACGATTCCACAGTTATTAAGTCGCCTTCTTTGCAGCCACCGTTTGCAGGTTGTACTTCGCAAATGAATGGAAGTGTGGTGTAATGCTAATCCCGCAGGCGCTCTGTTGGGCGTGCGGGGGGGGAGGGGAGTATCAGAGAATGTGTTACTTTCTCGAACCAGTGAAGAATACCTTGAAAATGTAGACCAGGATAACTCGGGAAGGCTCGCGTAGGTTCACCTTATGCACCGGCGGCACCTTTACAAACAGTTCATGT
This sequence comes from Acanthamoeba culbertsoni, assembly GCA_000826265.1. NCBI lineage: Eukaryota > Discosea > Longamoebia > Acanthamoebidae > Acanthamoeba > Acanthamoeba culbertsoni. Next base: position 2,480 of record CDFF01071033.1, read on the forward strand.
TAAAGCTGGACTAGCGATGGCTGTAGCATAACCGTCGTACCATCGAGGCCACCTTGGTGATAACTGCGGTTTTGTTCACATTATCGTTGTTGCGTTTGTCGACCACCACTGCGTACTATTCCTTCATGTTACTGACTAATGGCCCGCAAGGACTTTTTTGAAACAAAATAATAATAATAAATAAATAAATACATAAAATTAAGCGTACCGTCTCAGGCGGTTCGGCGTCGGCAGGGAAGTGTTGTGGAAGCAGTGCCTTCATCGCCTCCAGGATATCTGCTTCATTGGCAGCGCATACTCGCTCGATGGGTATCAGTCGGTGAAAGGCATCACTAAGTACAGAAGTGGCATCGTTTACAGATGTGGAGAACGATCGTGAATTATCATCAATCTGTCAAGCTGGGGGCGAACCACTGGGAGACCTGCTGCGTAAACTCAGGGTCAGTGAAGATTCGTTGGGCAAACTCGACGGGACGAATGGCCGGACTGTTCATCGATATGAAGAAGAGGCCGCTGATGCCTGGCCAATCACTCACTTACTTGAGTACTTGTCAAGTGATGCAGGGGCGATGGAGAGCCTACCCCCAGAGTCGAACACGTTGAAGAGCTTGGGCTGTTGTGTTGGGTGGGTCTTCGTGGTTGATGTTGATGATGCTTCCCCGGATGGCGATGCGGCGGTCTTCTCTTCGTTCGCCGGTTGACGATGATGACTGAGTCGCTCGGCTTCTTCCGTATAGTACTTGCGCGCATACTGAACGCATGAGACGCAAGAGTAAGTGAACGTTCACCAACCCGGGTGTGCTAGGGTCGTACATGGTGTAGAAGGCCGAGGGCCTGGGCAAGGGCGTGACCCTCCCGATGCACGGCACATGTGACCACAAACCCATGCCTCTCTTCGCCGCGGTTGAATAGAAATGCATGTTTCTGTGCACTGGGTGGTGAGCGGAAGGGCCTTGCTTGATTGAGGCGAAAAATAAACCTTTAAAGCGAAGCGATCCAGACGCGGCCGCTTGGCAACTGTCCTCTTCAACCCCTTTTCCGTGTCCGTGCTGCCAGCAGTTTTCGGCAGCCCTCCTTCCTCTGTCTTCCTCTTCATGAGTTTCTGTTGTTTTTATTTGTTGTCCCGCTAAGTTTCTTTATGCCTCAGGCCGGACAATTTCTCTGCGGTTTTTTTTTTTCCTTGCCACCACTGTCATCATGTACGCCACCGAGGTGCACACGAGCCCGGTTCGTGAGGCGCATGTCTTCGACGTGGACCGTTTGTCCACGTTCATGCGCAGCCAAATTTCTTCCTTCGTGCCACCGCTTCAGGTAACTGTCTTCTTCCCGCCCTTTGGTGTGTGATATGTTCTCAGACTTCTATATTCATTTATTTTTTTTATTTTTCCTGGCCAAAGGTTCGCCAGTTCAAGCATGGTCAGTCAAACCCAACGTTCTTGCTAACGGACGGGGCCGGCACAAAGTACGTGCTGCGTAAGAAGCCTCCCGGCAAGCTTCTCGCCTCTGCACACATGGTGCGCCAACCTACAGTCACTCTCTTATCCCTGTTGCTAACACTCCTCCCTTTCATGAAGGTCGAACGTGAGTATATGGTGATGCGAGCACTCAAGCAGGTGCTACATTATTTCCTCTTTCTATAGGTGGATATTTAGGAAATTATTTTACATTCAAGCCTTCATCCTTCTCCTCTATTTGCAGGTCAATTTCCCGGTGCCTCACCTGTTGGCATTCACCGCTGATTCGAGCGTGATCGGGACCCCCTTCTATATCATGGAGTTTGTAACGTAAGTAATCTCTATTATTTTTATTTTATTTTATTTTTATTTTATTTTTATTTTTATTATTATTTATTGAGCCATTCTAACCTGCCTATCATTCATGTTTCCACCCAAGTGGCCGAATTTTTACTGATCCTGCTCTGCCGGACTTGTCGCCAGAGGAACGTTCTGCCCTTTACAGGTACATCTTTATATAATATACCTGTAAAGTGATAGCCATTATTTTACATGGTATATTATATTATATTATATTATATATAATATAAAAGATGCCATTTTCTAAGAATTTGGTCTCGTCGTAGGGAATTTATTCGTGTGATGGCGTTTCTGCACACGGTGGACTACAAGAAGATAGGACTCGCAGAGTTCGGCAAGGAGGGCTCCTATTACGCTCGTCAGGTAATTAATCCGAGGGGAGTCGCCCTAAAGCTTCTGTATAACCGACCATTCGACCAAATCTGAATCATCCTCTCTCTCTTCCCATCTCTCTCCATCCGCTTCTTCTTCATCTTTTTCTTCATCTTTTTCTTTTTCTTCTTCTTTTTCTTCTTCTCCTCCTCCCGTGGTCGTGTCGTAAGGTGGCGACATGGACGCGACAGTATCGCGCGGCGGCCACGGGCGAGCTGCCCGCTGTGGAGAGCCTAATTGGCTGGCTGCCCAAGAACATACCCGAAGAGCGCGCCGGCGATTGCACCCTCGTGCACGGCGACATCAAGTTCGACAACGGTAAGCTCCAAAATTATTAATTTATTATTTATTGTTTAGTGTAAACTTGAATTTCCTATCATTTGATGATGATGATGATGATGATGATGATGATGATGATGATGATGATGATGATGATGATGATGATGATGATGATGATGATGATGATGATGATGTGTAGTGGTGTTCCACCCAACGGAGCCGCGCATCATTGCAGTACTGGATTGGGAGTTGTCGACTCTGGGCCACCCCTTGGCAGATGTGGCCTACTCGTGCCTCCCCTATAATGTCGACCTTCCCGGCAACTCGCTTATCGACAAGGACATGCAAGGTAGACTAACAAAAACAAACGTTTGTCAATATAATGTATATCGATTTCTTATTATCCTGATTTTTATTCCCCCCTTAATTAATTAATCAATCAATTTGATAAATCCGACCCGTCAAACACTGGTGGATGAAAAAAAAAAAAAAACAGGGATTCCGACGCAGGAGGAATACGTGAGGCTGTATTGCGAGTACACGCGTCGGCCTTATCCCATCCCCAAGTGGCACTTCTACGTTGCCTTCTCGGCCTTCCGATTGGTGGGCATAGCCCAGGGCGTCTACAAACGGTACAACGTATATTTTCCTCGTATTCTCCGTAACAAATTTCTTATTTCCCTGAACTTTCATTGTAAATGCATGCAGCTATTTGCAGGGGAATGCGTCGTCGCCCACGGCCAGCATGTACGAAGTCGTGGCGAAGATGCTGGCCGAGGCTGCCTGGAGTATCGTCGAGAGAGAGGAGGCCAAGCTGCAGCCCGTCCCTCCTCCCCGTACGCACGTTTTATATTTTTATATTTTTTTTATATTTTTTCTTTATTTTATTATTATTATTTATAATATTGTTCGTTATAGGTCGGGGCAGCAGGGTGTCGACGATGGAGGATATCATGGCCCAGCTTCCGGAGCCGCGCTGGGAACCGATCTCGGATAGGAGCGTTGCGTTGCAGAAGCAGTTGTGGCGCTTCCTCGTGCAGAACGTGTTCCCCATCGAGCGCAGCGTGCACGAGGAGGTCCGCCGCGACCCTTGGCAGGTATTGTTACATACTACATACCACATATTCCGAATTCCATATTCCTCTCTACACCAACTCCCACCTTATTATGTATTTCTTTCATAACTGAATTAGAATACGTCGTCAACTCTGAACGCACACACACACACACATATATGTGTGTGCAGATTCCGCCGGTGATTGAAAGCCTGAAGGCCAAAGCCAAGGCAGAGGGACTCTGGAACTTGTTCTTGCCTGATCGCAACCTCGGCGGCGCCGGACTCAGGTATGTACATAAAGTAAAAGAAATGAATTACGTGAAACATTCTGACTAAATATTTATTTATTTATTTTTGTTAATTACATAATTATTATTATTGTATCAACAGCAATTCCGAGTATGCGCCGCTCGCGGAGTTGATGGGTTATTCTCCGCATTTGGCGCCGGAGTTGTTCAATTGCAACGCGCCGGACACCGGAAACATGGAACTGCTCGCCCACTTCGGCACCGAACAGCAGAAGCGCCAATGGCTCGCGCCCCTCCTCGCCGGCCGAATCAGGTCACATTTTTTTTTGCAGCAAACGTTTTTTTCTTTGATTTTCTTCTGTTCTTATGTTCTCTTGGTAATTTCTTGAAAGACTCGAGTAGACAACACTGATATTCCTTTTCCTTTTTCTTTTCCTTATTTCCGTTGATGGGATCAGATCATGCTTTGGGATGACTGAACCGGACGTGGCGTCCTCCGATGCGACCAACATCGAATGCAGCATCGTTCGGTGCGTTCGATCACTTTATTTTTTTTTAAAAAAAATGGATATTTATTTAAAATATAAAATTTATCATTTATTTATTTATTTATTTATTGGTTGTTGGCAGTGATGGAAACGAATACGTTGTCAATGGTCGCAAGTGGTGGATCACCGGCGCCGGCGATCCGCGCTGCCGGGTTCGTTCTTTTCTTTTTCTTTTTCTTTTTCTTTTTCTTTTTCTTTTTCCTTTCTCGTTACGTTAGAGGATCGAGCTAAGGCGTTGCCATGCGTTATGCGGGGTGCAGTTGTGCATCGTGATGGGGAAGACCGATCCGAACACCCTCAACAAGTACAGGCAACAGGTAAAGCATATGGCCGCCCCTCCCCAACCCTCAATGTATATTTCCATCCCTTTATCTCTGTTCTGTTCTGTTCTGTTCTGCTCTCTCTACATCGAAACATATGTGCGTTGTATGTCTCATTATTATGTATGTATCGATAAATATGAAGTCGATGCTGCTGGTGCCGATGGACACTCCGGGAGTGAAAGTTGTGCGCCCGATGACGGCCTTCGGGTACGACGACGCCCCTGCCGGCCACTGCGAGCTCGTCTTCGAGAACGTGCGCGTGCCGGTCAGCAACATACTCGGCGGCGAGGGTCGGTGCTCAACATTTTTTTTTCTATGTTCAATATATCTATATCAATATATCTATAATGACTCTTACTTACACACACACACACACACATATATATGTATATATTGAAAACAAAATAAATGATGCAGGCAGGGGATTCGAGATGGCGCAGGCGCGCCTGGGTCCGGGGCGCATTCACCACTGCATGCGGATGGTGGGGCTGGCGGAGCGCGTGCTGCACACGATGCGTGTGCGCGTGCTGGAGCGGGTGGCCTTCGGGCGGCCGCTCGCCGAGCACGGCATCGTTCAGCAGAACATCGCGCTCTCCCGCACGGAGATCGAGCAGGCGCGGCTGCTCACGCTCAAGGCGGCCCACATGATGGACACCGTGGGCAACCAGCTCGCGAGGAAGGAGATCGCGATGATCAAAATCGTTGCCCCGAACATGGCGCTGGCACGTATACATATATATACATATATATATATATCAAAATACATTTTGTTTTACATAGCTTATATATTTATATATATAAGAGAGCTAACTAATAGTTGGTTCGCTGCAGCGGGTGATCGACAGAGCCATTCAAGCCTTCGGGGCTGCGGGTCTGAGTGAGGACTACGGGCTCGCCGCGGCCTTTGCCGGGGCGCGTTCCCTGCGTGTGGCGGATGGCCCCGACGAGGTGCACATGATGACGGTGGCCAGGCTCGAGCTTCAGCAAATGAAGGCCCAAAAGATGACGCACCATGCGCCAGGTCTCTCCTTGTCCTGGTTACAAGTGTTGCATTCACCGGAAAGGAACTAGTTCAAAACTCACACCTTGGGCGCGCTCTAGGAGGCGTCAGCGAGACGGCTCAGCGCTTTCAAAGGGCTGTGGCGGAGACGTCAGGAATACTGTCGGTAGCAGAGAGCCGTGACTTGGCCGAAATCTACGCCCTTTACAAGCAGGCCTCCGCCGGCGACAATAACACACGTATGTTTCCTCCTTTCAAAGCCTTCAGCCCCTCAGACGGTGAAGGCGACGATGCTAACGGAACGATAGCCCAACCTGACGCAAGCGATGCCAAACACTACGGCAAGTGGCTGTCATGGCACGCGCTGAAAGGTGAGCGACTGGAGATTTTGATATTATCACTTGACGAAAGGGGAAGCGCTGAAGTATTCACACACACACACAACACACAACACACAACACACGTAACGAATAGGGATGAGCAAAGAAAACGCGCAGACCAAGTACGCAGATAAAATACACGAGTTGCAGCTCAAGAAACAGGCGGCGGGCAAGCTCTGAGCCGAAAAGCAGGAAGAAAGCAGTGTGTGTGTGTCAAAGTCATGCTAACCTCGATTTTTATTCCTCTTGCGTCATTGCTTTCCCTTCTTTCTTCTCTTTTTTGTCGGCAATGGCCGTGAGGCTTTCTACGAACTTGAAGTAGCTGTACTTGATGTCGTACTGCATGTCGTACCAGAAATTGACAGCGATGCAGCGTCCCTCATCGTCCGCTTGCTGCTTTACGTGATGGAACCACAGCGACGGCAGATACAGAGCGTCCCCCGCCCTGTTTTTTGTTTTTGTTTTTGTTTTTTTTTGTTTTTGTTTTTTTTTAAACGCAGTTTCCCATACATTCTATCCACAAGTCAACCCTCCGTACCTCACTACACACCGGAGAGGCTTGGCCTGGCGGAAGTGAGGGTATTTTTCGTAGTCGGGCCGATCAGGGTCGACAGAGAGCCACGGCACATAGCTGGGTGGATCGTCCGGCACCACCTTGAGTCCCTCGTCTTCGCTGTTGCGCGTGTAGGTGGCGGCCTGGTACGTCCTCTACGCCGTCGTCAAGCTGGAGTGAGCCGGTACTCCCCACTCGGGTGTGAAGGTGAGAGAGGGGAGGAAAGAAAAACCTCGTAGAGGAAGGGGTAGTCGGTGGGCGGGTACAATGTGAACTCCTTGGCCCCGGCAACCACGAAGTAGATGTTTTCGTAGTGGTCTGATGAAGAGAAAGGGGGGGGAGCAAAGGGTGAAAGCTTGCTAAGCTCAGACGACTACATGGGTCAACGCATGGAACCAAGAAAAGGGTGCCTTTATGCAGCGAAGTTACGCTGCGCTCGTCGCCAATCCACAGGTTGGCCACGTCGGGGGATACCCCAAAGGCTTCAGTTGCCCACGACACGTCCTTGCCATGATGAGGGGCCAAAATATACGCATTAGCAACGTTTCTAGATTGATGAGATGGTGGGTTGCTCTATACGGTATCCACGTCCTCCCACAGTTCCTCAAACTCGAGGCTGAAGTTGCCGTTCTGGTGCTGAATATCTGAGCTCATCGAGTCAAATAGGTGGGTGTGTATGTATCAAAAGAGATGTACAGCCAGACAAACGTACACGGGACTCCTGTAGATCAAGGAGCATGGATATATATTGTGGCCATCATAACATGTGTGTTGTAACTTGGCACGTTATCAAGAGCAGTACCTTTGCTGTTGCGGTCCAGTAGCTGAGTGAAGAAGCGAGAGATGGGCATCTTACGAGACTCGGGAGTGACAAAATATCGATCGTCAACAATTGCATCGCTGTAGCCGCTCGCAGAAAAGTCCACGGTCACCTCTGTGCAAGCTGTTCAATTATTACTCAACTTAAGAATGGAGGACACCTTGCGCACCAATATCCTTCAGCTTGTGGATGAGATACGAGTTGGTCCACTTCGTCAGCGCCGGCCAATGCGCGGCACAGCCTACAAGTTATCATATTACTAGTCCGGACAGCATGAAGGTTGTTTATGGAAAATACCTTCTATAACAAGAGGAACATTCGGTGCGACATGCTCCCTATAGAACTCGAGCGGAGAGGGCGGCTCACGAACGCGCCGTACTTCGCGCGGTACGAATAGGTCTAATCTCCCGATTAATTTAAATTCATGAGGAGCGAGTTTTTATGATGAGGAACCTCGCGCTTCTCTAGATAGCGATGCGAACGCTTCATGGATGGTCTCTGGTGCTGGTTGCTCACCAAATTCTTCATTTTCTTCCATTTTTGCTTTACTGTTGCATTTCTCAAGCTTTTCCTGGAAACGTTTGCTTTACTTGAAGAGGGGCGAGGGAGCGCCGAACGGGTAAGGAGAGGCCGTGGGGGGCGGCTGCGCGAAGATGTTGGAGACGGGGCGCTGCGGTGTGATGCTCGACGGAGAGGGCGCGAGGCCGGAATCGGCGAATCCCCGCCGGGTGAGCCTGATGATGGCGTTCGGGGTCATGGCGTCGGTCACCACCCGGCCGCCCTCGAGCGTCTTGAAATTGTTATCCTGCAGCTCGTGATACGCTGGCGAGACATTCCATCGCCGCGCCGCCCGCTTCAACAACTGTTGCACGCGCGTCACCTCATCAGTAGAGGAACGTTCAACAAGCCGGACCGGGGCATACCTCGTCGAAGGTGTCCTCCCTGGTCAACCTGAATACGTGGGTCTCACCAAAGCAGACCGTCACCTGAACACAGGGAAAAGGGTGACCATGTATGAACGACCATGAAATGGAAACTACCTCTATATCGCCCTGTTTAGGCGTGAGCGGGGAGCCCACTGGATGAATGCCGGTAACGCTCACGGTGTTGGTATCTGTGCAATAAGCATCTCTGTTGTTCAGTGCAAAGAAAACCTAAAATCGAACGTTCCGGTGCGTACTCATGTTAGAGGTATATTGCTTCTCGATGGACTCGAGTGGCATAATCGTAGCGATGAAACGCACGGCTGTGACCGCACCGACAATGGGCAGCGGATAGTTCAGCGGAAGCATGGGCTTCGTCTCTACCGTTCCAAGATATTACAGGCACACAACGCTGAGTGAGACATCGGTACAGAATGGCGAGAGCTGGCTTGTGTCTCCGTCCTACCGGTCAAGCAACCAATGTAATGCCGCTTCCCATTGGAGAAGGGAGGGAGGTTGATGAACAGGGCAACTCCGTGGTCTCGTGACGGGAGCTGATTGACCAGAGAGAGACCATAGCTGGTACTACCCAGCTTCTCACTTGAGGCCTGGTAACAACAACAACAACAACGACAACGACAACGACAAACAACAAAAACAAACAACAACAGTGAGCTAAACACATGGGCGAATAGGCCGTAAAGAAGGTACGGCTGAAAATCTTGAAATACCTGTGCCTCAGCGATAGGGTTAAAAGTCGTGTCCAAGAAGAACGAATGGGGAACAGTGGGGTGCGGCTGGAGATACGAGACGAAGGACAGTTCGCCGGTTGCAGTCGCATCGGGCGCAGGTGTTGCGACAGTACCAAAGCTGCTGTCTATCGGCCTTATAAAAGAGACCAATCGAGCATTCAGTGCCTCCTTTCGTCTCTTTTCGTTCTCGTACAGTGAGTTCATGAGTCCTTGAATCTGTGCCCCCAAGCAATTACGTACGACTTCATGAGCCCAAACTCCTCGATTAACTGTTTAACAACAACAACAACAACAACAACAACAACAACAACAACAACAACAACAACAACAACAACAACAACAACAACAACAACAACAACAACAACAAAGTGCAGCACGTTACCTCGACACAGGGAGGAGTGACGAAGTACATCTTCATCAGCTGCAACATCTGTGTGCTATCGAGCAGGTTCCTGAGGTGCCCTGGTGTAAGCACTCACTCCTATTGCCGGCCATGAAAAGAACGTCCCAACCTGTTGTGGTAGAGGTGCGCCATGATCTGCTGTTGCCGCTCAGCGGGACATAGGGGCATGATGAGGAAGAAGTCGGCAGGCTGTAATTCCTCAGATTTGTGCAGTAGAAGGTCAATAAGTCTAAGTGGAAAAGAGTGTGTGTTTTTCAGGAGTGAGTTGTAAGATTCGGAACTTAGTGGAAACACCAACGTACTTGTCCTGGTTCTGCTGCTTCTCAGAAACAAGAGAAGACGAGTAAGCCACCCACTTGAGAAGTTCAACCAGCTCTGCTTTAGACAGCGTGCTCACGCGAGACAACAGAGCGCTGCGGTCATAGATAAACAAGGGTATAGAGAGTGCAACATGAGTACAGGGGAGCATGTCCGCACCGCTCAGCATGCTGGACCGGCTTGCTGTTGTTGGTTTTCTTGGGACAAACGCGAAGAAAGAGCGAGAGCTCTTCCGTGCTGAAGCCGGTCATGTCGCGAGTCAGCAAGACCCCAAGCACCTTTTCTTTGTACGCCTCGCGTGTGAGACTGCCTACGTAGTGGTGCGGTTAAAGGGGCGAAAATAAAAAACAATCTCATCGTGTGCGGAGGTGAGAAAACCTTTATGTTGTGGTGCTTCTGCAAGCATCTCGTCAAGCAATTCACGTGTAGAGAGAGAAGAGAGTGGCCTTTCGGCGATGGCCTCTGCTGGTGCCTTGGGCTGTTCCATCCTTGTATTGTGTGAACTCGAGCCTTGGAGAAAAAACCGGGACAAAAAAGAGAAAATTGCAAGAAAAACCTAAGGTAACAAAGAGAGCTACGGCTCGTTGCGCTCCTGGTTGTTGCAATGCAATCTTAAATAATCCAATTAAGTGAAACTTGGGCTAATAACTACAAAAGTCTAATTGGGCTATTGTATGAAAGCTCTTGTGAAAAATTATCATTCATTATCCTTATTATTGTTAAGCTTTTTTAATATAAACTAAAAAGTTCTTATCTTTGTAAAAAATGTTTATTTTAATAAATATCTATATTTTTATAACAAACTTTTACGAATAAGAGTTTTTCCTTAAATTGTCCAATTAGCTTTGCAGTCACATATTTCCAACCATCGTTTAGTCTTGTTCGAGCGTTTATTTGAAGATAACAGGTACAAGTTTTTCCCAATGCAACCATTTAGGAAATACAGATTTTAATTCGGTAGAGCCGCAAGTGATAAAATTGTTGGATACTTCAAACTACAAAAGATAACACAGCATTCCAATTTTCAAGAGGAAGAGCTCGACGCTGGTTGTACATTCCCCACCTGGTGTAGTAGTTTTCGGCGAGCGACGGCCATAGCAAGCATCTGGATGGGATTCTTGTTGCCTCCAGGTCGCCATGTGTGAACGTACTTATTGCGATAGGCATCGAACTGACAGCCCCTGGGAGCGCAGATGACCTTCCCTCGACCCAAAAGGATCTTTACCGATTCCGTAGCGGCGACCCCAGCGCACAGCTGGCAAGCGGCACTTGTGCTGGGTCCTTTACCGTTGGCCAAGTCAATACGGGAAGGGTCGACGAGATACCGGCGATGCAGCCCAGCTGGTGCCAGGCCGAGCAAGAAGCGAAGGGCCATTTCTTCTTCCGTGCATCCCTCAAACCGAAAATACTGCTCGAAGGTCATCTTGCCGGGCAGGAAGCAGAGCACTGCAGTACCCATTCCGATGGGAGCAGCAGTCACTGCAGGCACGTTGCGCTCGTAGCAGGCCTTAAAGGTATCCCTTCTGGCTTGGAAAGCAAAGAAGTCTAGACCGTCAACGTACAAGTCAACCCCATCAAGGAACTCTGCGAGGTTGTCTGCGCTGACACCTTCGCCGAAGATCGTGATGTCCAGTTCGGGGTTGATGTCGCGAGCCATTTCGGCCATAACTTCGGCCTTGGGGCGGTTGAGAGTGGACATCATAGCACCCGCCTGACGGTTGAAGTTGACTAGGTCGAAGATATCCATGTCGGCAATGTGGAAGGCGCCAACTCCCAGGCGAGTCAACGCCAGAAGATGGACACCACCTACACCACCAACTCCTGCTATTGCCACCCGCTTGCCCCGAAGGACTGCCTGTTCGGCCTCCGTAACCCAGCCGAGGTTCCGAGAGAAAGCCTCCTCGTAACGGAACTCGGATTGGTCGCCACTTTCTCCTGCGCTTAAACTGGCGCTGCCTTTCTTCATCTTTCCTTTGGCGTAGGAAGACTTATCGTTACTTTTTTGGTGGGGAACTCTTGCTTCATCTCTTAATTCGGCAAGTTCTTGTTCCGCCTGCGTCCACCACTCCCGAACCGTCTCTTCCGGCAAGCCAGCCAAGAGGGTTGAGATACGAGAAGCTGCGTCGTCAGCAGTCATTAAGCTAATTGTAGTAGGAACTGGGGACTGTAAAGGGAGTAGAGCGTGGAAAGGATTGTGGCAGGGGAGGTAGTGGACAGTCGTTCGGCAGTACTGCAGTCGTCGGAAAACGATTGCGCAAATGCAGGCCGCATTGTGTTTTATAACTTATAAACACATCCTGTTGTCTTGATAGCCCGCATCTCTTCTTTCTGCCTATAGGGGCAGCCAAAGCTCCGAACTGCCAATCAGCAAATCTCGTGTGCAACAGAAGATCCTAATTGCGTGTCGACCAGCAAACCCAGCGACCTTAGAAGAATTGTATGGGCATTTTGTGGCCAATGCGCACTTGTGCCGGGATACTGCACATTTCTCTCTGGGGTATAATTTCGTGGTTTTGTTAATTTTGCTTCCTGAAGTGAAAGAAGACGAAAAAGAAACATAGTGCGCAGCCAGAGAAGAAGATAAAATCAAAAGAAATGGAACAGAACCCTGCTTGGAGCGACCAACCCGGAATTGTCCCGCCACCCCAACGGCCCACCAACCACGTGTCGGATTTGCGTTCACTCGAAGTAGCTACGAGTGAGCGTAAGAAGCACACTCGCCCTCTTGTCGTCCTATAACGCAGCTCTCTCCTCCCGTGGTTTCCCAACGCCGCTGCTGCGCGGCATTGAAGGCAAAGTGCTCCTTTTGTAACCTCTTCCACTCTCCGCCAATTTCGAGTACCATGTAGTGTCTGAGGCATCGCTTCTCATGTATAAATCCATTAAGTTTGTCTAACTTGCTCTCTACACCCATGCGATCTACTTGGCCTGTAAGAATAAAAATATACGCGTGAAGATTAGGTATTTCATGTTTCATTAAAAAA
>CDFF01071034.1:8119-31375 GCA_000826265.1 Acanthamoeba culbertsoni
ACACACACACACACACCAATCGGCGCCAGCGCCGCCAATATCCCCAGCTACGAGATAACGAGCCCCAATACACGTGCGGAATGGTAAGCGCGTGAGAATACTCACAGGGCGCTCGTTGCAGGTTCTCTTCTTGTCGACGGCGTCAACGGAGTGGCTGGGCCAGTACAGCGGCATGTTCTTCACCAAGACGGTGGTGAACGCCCAACAGTTGTTCCTCCACGTGGTGCTCCTGATGGTCCCCTTCCACGACGAGGCCCAGGCCGGGTCCGCCCCCGCCGCCATACAACAGCACCATCAGGGCGCTCACAGGAGGTGCCGGCGCCCTCTTCTCCCCCCCCCGAATTTTGCTTTTGCTGCCGCGGCGGCGACGGCGACGGGGCGGCCTGTTGTTTGTTGACGGTGAGGGGCGCGGGGGCGCCGATACCTGCGCAGGCTCGCGGGGCTGTGCGCGCTGGAGCTGGCCCGCGTGTGCCAGGAGCTGGGGTCGTGGGGGCTGCCCCACATCCACACCGTGGTGCAGCAGCTCGCCGCCCTGGTGGCCCACCAGCACCAGCAGCACCAGCAGCACCATCACCCTCGCCATCAGCTTGACATCACGGTACGTGGCAAGCATCGTATGCTATTATTATTATTTATTTTTATTTTTATTTTTTTGAATCAATTACCCATTGATAGATCAGTGATGAATAATAATAATAATAATAATAATAATAATAATAATAATAATAATAATAATAATAATTGGCCTGTGGTATTTCGGTGGGGGCGGCGTGCGCGTGTGCAGTTTGAGGTGGCCGACCTGCAGAAGCAGCTGAACCAGACGGAGCACAAGTTGCTCACTCACTATGTGAGATGCCAGGTACGCTGTAGAGGGCCACGACCCACCATCACCGCCCAGAATACCCCAAAGCATTTCCCGCCATGCTCACCTCGTATCTTTGCTTTGCTTTGTCTTTCTTCTTTGGGGGGGGGTGTTGATTTTGTTGGTGGCCAAATAGGGGGACATTCTCTCGCAGATGGTCCGCCAGGCCATCCTCACCCCCAATTGGCTTAAGGCCAAGGTGCCCCGCGACGTTCGACCAGTACGTCACAAAGCTAGTGTGAGGAAGGAAGGAAGGAAAGAAGGAAGGAAGGGTGAGGCTTGACGCGGGCTCGTGTGCATGCAGGGCATCGAAATGTTGGTCAACGAGGTGAAGCAGATCACCCGGGAAGTGGGGCTCATTTTTGAACTGAACCCATCATCGCCCCGTTCGGGAGCCACTCTCGAGACAGGAGTGTCCAACACCCACAGTCGCGAAGGTACAGCTTTAAGGGCGCCTTCTTGCCCACCAGGGCTGCCAGGAAGGGTCTGACCCTCGGTCTCTGTCGTGTGGGTGTGTTTTCAGCTCGCACTCGTGCTTCGCGATTCGAGTTAAACATTGGGAGTCTGTTCGAGAAGAAAGTGCAGATCTTTGGCACCGTTACCGGGAACAGGGAATCGATATTGCTGGGCATCCTCAAGATATGCCTCAAGTCTCTTCAGGAGTGCGTCCGCTTAAGGACGTTCTCGCGGAACGGCTACCAGCAGATTCAGCTCGATCTGCACTATCTCGCTCTTTCTCTCCGACCACTGGCCTTCAAGGACGAATCGTACAATTGACCCGCAGTGTGGCCCTTGCGTGTGCCCCCTTTAGTCCCTCACCCACTCCTCTGCTGGCAGGCTTTTCAACCGCCTGTTGGACGAGGTGCTGGGCAGCGCGCTGGAGAGGTGCATCGAGGCGCAGCCCGCCATGGAGCTCAGTGTACACTGAACCCCTTTGAACTGAACCTCCCCCCCCCTTGCAATCCAACGTTCTCGTTTGCCTCACGCTCGTCCCGCCCGGTTCAGATCATTGAGAGTATCTGTCAACACAAGCTACAACAGAAGACCGAGCCGTAGACTAGGAGCTGTTGCTGCAAGACTTTGTTGGATGGGTGGAGGAGAATGGATGGATCCATGGACTTAGCTGTGGCGCCACAGTGCCTTCCCCATCCTCCCTTTTTTTTTAAAAAAAAAAAACAAAAAAAAACGCACAACGGGGCACGCGTTCATTCAACACTTCCACCTGTTGTTGCAATTTGTGCATGTGACGAACGTTGTCATCGGTTCGTCAGCCGAGCGGGTCTGAAGCTGGTAGTAGGTGCATTCGCGCTTCTTGCACTTGTTGCAACGGAACATAGTGGTAGTTGCCTGTTGTACGGCTCCTCGTATGGCCTCCTTCAGGCACGCCTCTTCGAGGGCTTTACGCTGCTCCTGCTGCTCTTTGCTCGCCAATTCCTGATACCGCCATGAGATAAGCTGTTCGGACTACACAAAAACAAAAAGTAAAAAGTAAAAAGTAAAAAAAAAAGAGTAAAAAAGTAAAAAGCCACCTGCGAGGTCATCTGGCACAGGCGAGCCGGTGTGATACGCCCCTCCAGCACGCCCTTTCGCAGGTCGGGATTCTTAGGGTTCTTAAGATTCATAAAGAGTTGCCTGAACTTGGCTTTGTAGTTGGCTGTTGTTCCTTCAAAAACACGAAACATTTCTGCTTCGATCTCCTGGGAAACAACAAACGGGTCTGCATCTGCAAGACCAAATTAGTGTCCATGAACAGTGCTAGACAAAGAGCCATACCGGCTTGCGTTAAGCTCAGCCCTTCTGCTATCATTTCGAAGCATTTCTGGCGGGTGGAGTCGTTGTGGAGAACTGGTGGTCGCTTTGTCCGAGCTGCTGGTGGTGGTGTGGCATTTGTGGGCGCAGGAGTGGGAGACACGGGCTTAGATTTAGGCAGCTCGGCCGCTTTTTGTTCAGGCTGTCCATTTCCATTACTATTTACTACGCTCTGCGTGGGTGATGCTGCTTTGGCGGGAAAGTTTGGCTTTGATGGGGTCTGGGTTGCCACAGATCTCTTCCATTTTGTCACCAATTTGGAGGCTTCGGCAGCGAGGGTCTTGTTGTCGTGCTTTCTAAGCTTGCCCACAGCCAGACCAATCTTTGTTTTCTGAAAAGAATATCAGAAATTCTGGCCACAATCCACGTCTGGAGGAGGGCATACCCCCAGTAGTTCAACGGTAACGTCTACTCGCTCAAGGGCCCTAATTACTTCAAGGGCTTCGTTCTCATCGCTCTCGGCAACAGATTTGTCTAGCCTCTTTTTGAGATTAACAATGTCCTCCATCTGCGGTCTGTATAACTCCGTGCGTGAAAGAAAACCAAAGCAGCCGAAAAGGAACTCTTTGCATTATTTACAGCAAGCAAGTACACACACAGCACCCCTCTCAAAATCATTTTGTACATATTTGACCAGAAAGCGCTTCTGACTAACAGGGCGGATGTGCGGCTGACTGTCTATACAGCCAATCACGCGCCCGCGGCTCCAAAGAGATGGCGAGCTCTGCTGGAAGGTCGAGGAGACGCGAGGAGTTGAGATGGTCGAACTCCAAGGGCTCGATCGGAGCGAGTTGCTCGAACGGAGTTGAGTCGAAAGGGTTGAGTGATGGCAACTCCTCATGACCCCCTTCGGGTTGTCCAAAACTTGAAAAGACGTAGCGTCGCAGCTCGACTGAAAGGCTGTCCTCATCTTCGAGCAGAGGCTCCGATTTCACAACGACTGAAGACAAGGAGTGCTGCACCACATCGTTGTCCTCTTCGGATTTGATGAACTCGCGCATAGGATCGACTTTGGCCGAGTGCTGCACTTGGCTTGTGCAAGTGGTGAAGGAATCTGAGCGCGTCTCCGTGGTTGAGAGCGCTTCCGCTTCCTTAATAGGGCTAGAGCCACCACCCTCTAGATACGGGAACCGGTGCGGCGAGATAGAGGGCGAGTCTTCGGAACTTGGTATTGGGCACGAGTAACCGGCTGCGTGCCCAGTAGCAGCCGGGCCTCGTGACTTCCGAGGAAGAGCGAAGAGCTCTAGTGGCGGCGGTTGATGGGGCTGATGTCCTGCACAGAAGAAGGCCTCTTCCGTGCGTATAGGTTCTTCCGTCATCTCTGACGCCCAACGCTTGCGGCCGCGCTGCTGCTTGGCCGAGGCGGAAGCTACTTGGTGGTAGGGGTGAGCCTCTGAGGCATGCGGCAACGGTGGTGGCGATGAGGATAACAGTGGCGATACAGAAGGCGTCGTAGTAGATGCCAACTCAGGAGAGCTATCCGATTCGTCCAAGGCGCGGCGAGGTTGCTCGTACGACGGTCTGCGCTGGTCTTCTGGCTCCGTCTTGACCTCTCTTAGCGCAGATGAAGTTCGAGAGCGCTTTTTCGGTCGTTGAGGCTCAGTGGTGGATGAGGCGACCGAAGAACAAGCGGCGGGGGCACTCGTCGTAGTGGCAGTCTCTGTCGCATTGGAAGGCTTCTTGGCGACATCCTTGGGCGCGTCCTTCAGGAGAAGCTCGTGCGAGCCGTCGTGATGTTTGAGGAGTGTGTATTTCTGAAGCTTCGAGTTCCAGTGGTTTTTAATCGCGTTCGGTGTGCGGCCGGGCAGGAGCTTAGCAATCTCCACCCACCGATTGCCCAGCCGTTGTTGGGCTTCGAAGATGATTTGGTCCTCTTCAGGGAGCCAGGCGTCGCGCTTGATTGCCGGATTGAGGTTGTTGTACCACCTGCAACGAGCTCGTTTCATTAGCTCGTGTGATACAAAGACCATGCTCCCGACCCTGCATTGGGGGGTCCTCGCACCTTTCTCTACACTGCTTGCCAATGCGACCGCCCAGCTCACGGGCGATGAGAGCCCACGTTTTCGGCCCGTAGATGGAGACATACTTTTTGAGCAGCTCGTCCTCTTCCTTGGTCCAGGGCCCCTTGACCAGCTGCGGGTTGAGCACTTTCTGCCAGCGGTGCAGGCACTGGACGTTCGTTCGGCCGCGAAAATAAGAAGCTATCGTTTTCCAATTCTTTCCTTTGTGGATATCAACTGCACGCCGAAGCAGCTCGTCTTCCTCTTTGGTCCACTTGCCTCTCGATGAACGTCTCACGGTCTGCTTGCTGTTACCCGCAACAGGCGGAGAGAAAAACTGAGGGTTAGCACACTTAAACGCGCGCCAATAAAAAACCGTGCCAGTTGGGTGAAGTACCTCTTACTGGTTTGCTTCTCACCTCCGGGCAAGATGCCCGTCTCATACTCGCTGTCTTCCATATCCTCTTCATCTTCAAAATCCTCATCCATGTCGAAGGTCTGTGTGCCAGGTTCAGGCAACTTGGCGCTAAGGCTGAGTAAGTGGGGATCACATGGTTCTCCCTCTTCGTCGTCGTGAAGTAGGTAGTCGGTGTTGTCCATCGAGTGCGTTGCGTACACTATAATCTCCTTCGTGGTGCGGTACCAATTAACATCAAACGAGAACCACCAACCAACGTTGTGTTGATGTGGCAAAAGAAGAGCAAAACAGTTTTGTAAAGGGTCGTGGTTGGGTGTTTGTCGGTAAAAGTGGCGCCAAGAAAAGGGGGGAGGGGGTAACGGGTGATGACCGTTAGTAGAGCGGTGGCTGTGCACGGGCAAGAGAAGAGAAGAAAAAATGAGGGCAAACGGCTAGCCACACCCTATTGGTTGTCGGGCGGGAAAAAATCAAAATGCGCTCGATTTTCCCTCTGATACATGCCGAATTAACCCCGTTACCAACGTGCAACAAAGGTGCAGTTTCCGCGCTCACTTTACCCGCATCTTTTTGGCGGGAGCGGTGTCAGCTTGGTCTGGCGAGGTAACGGCTACTCCTTCTGGTTGCGTGGAGGGAGGAGTTGAGCCACTGCTGGGGGCTGGGACATGGTTGGATGACGTGGAGGAAGTAGCAGCGGAGGACGGTGTGGGGAGCTCCGCAGGTACGTAGCCATAGTAATACTGATACCACTGACGCCACTGCTCCGGGGTGTAGTGTTGTTGTCCTGATGCCTCTGATTCTGAAGATTGCCCCCCTAACGAGCTGGACTGGGGCTCATTGCTCGAACCTACATCTGGGCGCTGGTCGTCACCAGATCCATATCTGTCGGCATAGCTCTCGGCGTCGTAAGCAGATAGCAAGGCTAGCGCTGACTCGTCTTGTTGCTCTGTGTACGCGACCTGTGGAGGCTGTTGAGGTGTAACGTTACTTGGCACATATGGAGCGGCATATTGGAGAGCCTGCTGATAGTCTGCCGGTATCGCTTCTGTGTACTGCCCATCGGTCGTTGGATAGGCGTCCCCTGTGCCCAAGGTGGACATGTCGGGATATGTAGATGGGCCACCGGCAGCCATGACGGCGTTGTAGACTTGGTTGGCGAGGCCACTCGCCTTTTCGGCTCGTGCTCGCGGGTTAGGGTCCTCGTTGGCCCATCGTACATTGAGTACCTCCTTGTAGCCTAGACTCTTGATAATTTTACAGCCAAGGGAAAGGGTTAGCGCCATGCGCGAGCCTTTTTGGGGGGGGGGGCGCACCTGATCGGCCATGGCTTCTTTAGCGAACTCAGCCGCAGCGCGCAGCTTGTAGCGAACAAAGGCGATAGATTTATCATAAATGACGCGCACTGACTCCAGCTCGCCCCACTGCAAATCACGGGGTCAGATTGTCATGTATCTCTCAGAGTGCCCAAGGGAAAGGCCGCGTACCTCAATAAAATTGCGCACAATTAGCTCCTGCAGATCAACGCCCTTGATTCTTCGCACGCCACCTATGTACAATGTACGATTGTCTCGCGAAAAGGATCCCACTCCGCCCATATCGTCTCGGTCCGTCCTGTCGCGGGGATGGGAGTTACTCACTCTGTTGCACGCTCGTTACCTTGCAAGCTTAAGTGCAGTACCTGTGCCGTTCTCTACCAAAAACATCATAGGTGAGATCAAGCTTTGCGTCATCTCTCTCCTCAGGAATCCGATGATGAAACGTGCATTCAGATCCCTGTTTGGCCATAAAAAGCACTTAATTAATCAAACACAATTTAGTGCTGCCGTATTGTTTGAGCGGCCTACCCTCACACATTTCCCTCTGGCAAAGTAGACACAGATATACGAGTTTTCATCAGATTTGGTGATTCCTGCATCCTTAAGCACTTGGCAGCGATAAGCGGCGCTTTCACTAATAAAGAAAGGTGAGGCTCCACAAAGAGAACTGAGCTACTTGGTAGTTGAGCGCGGTACCGTCCTTCGATTCTTTTAGCACGGTAATCACCACATTTCCTATTGTACCAAATGTTGTAGTCGGTAGCATCCGTATCCCATTTGTCGACCTCGTCCGCCTTTATCACAAAGAAGTGCAGTGTCGATTAATTTGCTAAAACACCAACATCCATGATCATTTTGTTAGCGCGTTACCTGCCTCCTAGCAGGTCGATTGAAGGTACCAAAGTAGGGTGGGCCAGAGACGCCCTGTGCGAGCCCAGGAGGTGGTTGTGGGTAGGTAGCCAAGTGAACGGCGGACTGCTCCATGACGGCCCTAAAAAGCTGGCAAAACGTCCTTATGACCGTTTTGATCTTTTTTTCACCAATTTTCGGTGTTTTTAGGTTTATTTATCCGTGCAAAGAAAAAACTGTGCCTTTTCCCGTTTATTGTAAAACAAAAAACAAAACACAAAAGCAACGAAACTGTACAGTACGGGCTTGGCGAACTCAGTTGCCTGAGAGAAGAGACTCCAGCGCTAGGTCCAGGTTCCCCTTGTGCTGATCGAGAATCTTGACGTTAAGCGCCACGTCCGTGAAGCCTGGGGTAGTCCAGTCAGTTTCTTTTTTCCTTTTTTTCTTTTTTTCTTTTTGTTTTGCAAGAGGGAGAGGACGTACCCATTTCGGCCAGGGCAGTAAGTTGCGCGGGGTACTTGCTGTGCAGGCGCACTCTCTCTTCCTCCTCACGCTTCGCTTGAGCGGCGTTCTCTTCCTCCTCCCTTTTCTTTTGGGCGGCCCGCTCCTCTTCTTCGCGTTGTCTCAGGGCGGCTTCTTCAGCACGCTTTCTTGCCGCAGCTGCCTCTTCTTCCTCAAGTTTCTTGCGCAATTGTTCCGCCTGCTCCTGCAACGCGCGCTCTTCCTCTTCTTGCATCTTTTTTAACAGCTCGACACGCTCTCTTTCGGCTTCTTCCTGGGCGCGTTGAATGGCTGCCTGCTTCTCCTCCTCTTCTACGCGCTTCTTTTCCTCGGCTAAACGCTTAGCTCCCTCCTCATCATCACCCTCACGACCAGTATCGTGAGACGCTGGGGCGACTACGGTGATATCGAGCCACAGGCGACGACCGAATGCTTGACCATCCTCGGTGAAAAGGCGCCAGTACTGAACACAGCGGCCAGGGCGTGACGGCGCTTGAAGTTCCACGCCTATGTCTGTCTCCTCACTCGGAGCAACGGCACGGTTGATAGCGCCAACTGCCACCACAAGGAGCTGGTCGTCTTTGGGGTCCACCATCTTCAAGATTACTCCCTTGGGCCAAGGCTCAGTGCCACTATTCTTCACGCGCCACACCTACTCATTTTAAAAAGCACATTTGTTTGTTGGCAAGCTTATTAAATGGTAGAAATAAGCGCACAACCAGCAGAACCCACCTTGGAGAACCTAACGCCGGCGGTTACACTGGTACTGTCAGGTATGGTAACATCACGAACAAATACAGCCTCAAGCTTGGATGTGTGGAGCTCGTGTGCAGAGCTGTGTCTGTGAACATCGTACACATTCAACCGGAGCACCTTCATAGAGAACAAGAAAAGGAGTTAAGATTTTTCAAAAATGCTTGCTTTCCCAGGAATGGGTATTACTGTTGGCTGCAAGCGTTTAGCTTCGAGAAGTTCCAGGTCCGAACCCAGGGTGATGAGCTGAGTGGGTAGAACATGCTGATTGGTAAGTAGGCTTTTTTGATCTAAAGGTAAGATTGCTTCCTTTTACCTCTTCCTCATCGTCTATATACTTTAGCTGCACATTTTCAGGCGCAAGGGCGAAGTGCTTGGCGATGAGGATGTGCAACTCGTTGAAGGAGATGTCAGGAGAAACGCTAAAGCGTCTAATGTCCTCATTAAACTTGACCTTCAAGGACAGCATTGCTTAGGTGGAGAGGATTACACAAGTAGGTAGGAGTAAAGATACAGAAGGTGCGCCTACTACAGTAAAGTTCTCAGATTGAATGGCATTTTTGGGCGAGTTTCCGTGAACACGTTTGCGTTGTCCAGTTCCTAGCCACCTTAAGAAAAAGCGAGGTTCACTAAAAAAAGCTATTTTCCTAAAAAATTACAAGACTGTTGGCAAGAGTGGTAGAGGTGGGGTTGAGACCCATGGCACACATCATGGTGTGGTACCCCATATTGGGGCTTTTATTGTGTTTTCTAGGCGCATATGGTACCTTTGTCGATGTAGCCTTCAGGCCACAGTGCAACTCGCTGGACGTTCTGGAGAACAACTACTACCAATTCGTGCAGTTTCGAAAGAGACTCCATCATGGACAAAACTCACTAATCCGTAGCACTCGTCTCGACGAACTTGCTCGTGCCCACTCTCGTACTTCTCCGTATTATGTTCCGCCCTCTCCCGCTATTAACCCTCTCTTTTCGCACAGAGAACATGGCCTCCAACGGGACATTGTTTGATACTGATATAGCAGCAAGGAGAACCACTATTATAGAGAATGCTTTCCAGTGGTTTACAGATGAGTCGCTTACTGCTCCTAGGTATCCTCCTATCGGTGTGATGAGAATTGATGAGCTCTACGGTTCTGGAGCGGATCCTAGACTCCTTTGGTACGAGCACTTCGAGACTCGCCCAGACCTAATTGGACCAGCCAGTCGAGCGATACACAATTGGGTAGGTGTAGGGGCTGTATGCCACGACCCCTACGGTACCGACCAAATACCAGATGTCTATCAGCGGATGGAGGCTCATTATTCATCAAACTTTGCGATATGCAGGAAACGGTACTGATGCTGAGGTCTTTGCCACCATTATTCTAGTTTCCGTATGTCAAGCTCCCTGGGAAAACTTCGCGCTGCCGCCATTCGAAAGCCAGCTTTGTGCTGGAATCACCAATGAACAGCGGCAGTGTTTGATAAACACTGGTCAGGCAATCAATAGTGATGCAGTTTTTTTCGCTGCATTTGAGAGGCCAACTGTTGTAGCCTATGGGTGTCATACCATGGAGCTAAACGGTGCAAATGAAGTCCCACCGACTCCCGCCGGTGAAACGGGGTGCGTGCTTCAGAGGTCACTAAGGATGCGTAATCTAACATCGATACTTCCCTCAGAACTGCCGTCATTACGCTGCCTCTTTCTGTGGGAAGAATAGGAAGGCTATGTGCAAGGCTCACCCACGATTTTGATTACTTGGTTAATCCGATCACCGACATTCGTTTCTACTCTGGGGCTACCGGTGTTGCTTCAGCAAGTGCACCAATCTTTAGTGTGTTTGGGCCCTTTTTTTCTCCTCTTGACTTTTGCTGGGATTGGATTGAGTATGGTATCTCGCTCGACCTCATCACAAGCGGCAACATATACATGAGCATTCACTCCCAGGCGAGCGACAATTCAACTTCCAACGGCTGGATTAGAGACCAGGTGCAATGCCTGCCGAATTACTGGGCTGATTCTACCCTCACCCTTGCGCTTAACGTGTAATCCCGTGGTTTATGTTACGAAAGTATAGAAGGGTCAACAACGAAAAAAGAGGTTTATTTTGGGTGCATGAAAGTTTAGTTGGGGAAGGAGGGGAAGAGTGTCCCTACTTTGTCGCTCTCCAACAAAACTCTTTGCTGTTGGAGCCACTTGTGCCCATCTACCATTTTTTCGCTTTCTGACACCACTTCTATTTCCCCCGGCGCATGGATCGCGTCGGGCTGCATTTGTTCTTCTACACCGAAAAAGAGGGACAAGTCAGACCATGATGCCGCATGAGGTCATGGGAAGGAGAGCGCTCGCTACCACTCCATGATTGCTCGAATTCTGGCCCATTCGGGCATATGAGGCGCCCTTTCCTTCTTCCCACCTGAAAAACAAGAAATTTTTGAGAAGCAACAAAAAAACGACAACTTAAGGCTCATGGCGCGTGAGAGTGCGTGCGTGTGTGTGCAAGAGAGCAGAGAGAATACCTGCCACGTGCCAGCGTACTGATGGCCGGAGGGCCAAGTGAACACTCCCAGCCCGACACGGCGGTCAGACTGGTAGTAGCCTACGTAGGTCGCACCATCACCGTACTCACGATGGCCGTAGCCGTGTGCCTGGCACGAAATTTGCTTAGAAGCCGGTCAGCATACGCACGGAGAAATGTGGGAGGGCACCTTAGTCTGCTGGAAGGCTCCCTTGTAGCATTCACGTTTGCCGTCTTTGAACCAGTGTTTCGTGCCTTCTCCATTGAGCTCGTTTCTTGATGGCCGACCGGATAGAAGTAATTTAGGAGATTGTTCAATGAAACTTAAACGTGCGGTGTCTGCACAACAACGTATGAGGAGAGCTTCGTGTACCTGGTCCAATTACCCTCGAATGTGAACCCATTCCTAAGAACAAAGAAATGTCAGGTTGTATTTCTTAAGGGAGAAGTGGGGAGGGGTTCGGTACTTCGTGCACAGGGTCCCTTGGTCGTTATACACCCCTTCCTTCCAGCCGCCCTCATAGTAGCCGCCACTGCTCCATACTATCTTGCCGTGGCCTTGTCTGTTGTCTTTTTTCCAGCGGCCTGCGCGTATCACCGGATCGATCAGCGCTGCCCCAGGCTTGGAGGCATAGAGGCATGGAGGGATGTGGATGTGGATGAGGCGCAATACCGTGATACCATGTGCCGTTGTTCCATATGCACTTGCCCTGTTCAAAGAGGTGGAGAGCGGGGGGGGGGGTTCATAACCAGTCTTGGCTTAGCAGCAACTCCGAAACAATTCACGGCCGGCGCAATTGGCGTACATATCCGTGTCGCTTGCCATCTATAAACCCAAACAAACACGTTGTTGAGACACCAAGCTACAGCTTGAGGATAGGATGGTGTGCGCACCTTTCCACTGGCCACAATATTGCCATACCTTGCTACCACTGTTGGTGCCCTCGCTCGCACCAAAGCCCACCCCTGTGAACTTGGCGGGGACCATGACCTGCATTGGACATATAAAATAGCAGATGAGGGAGGCGAGCACCCAAGCTGTATTATACGAGGAAGTCTCATACGTTGTGTGCTCGCCACAACCATTGCCACGAACTACACGCCGGATAGAACAGTCAACAAGAGAATTGGGAGACAACAACAGAATGGGGTAGGATACACTGCTGGTGTCTTGGCTAGAAGGAAGGCATCAGGCGAATGAAGAAGGTCCTGCTCTGACGCCGAAGCTGCACGAGCTGGGCTCGAGGCATCTGGCCTCAACAGCTCAAGGAGCGTTATATGAGATTTGTCTCTCATGCACAGCTCTCGCCTGCCAAGCCAAATGAGGAGGAACAACCGACTCAACCCACACCGCCCTTACCACAATTGCTCGTCTTGTGTGAGTGCATGCCAATTCTTGGAGACTAGCGCTGTGAATCATGCAGTTGTTGGTTTGGGTCCAATAATAGCACAAGGGATATATATATATACTTACCAGGGCCAGTCAGTAGATCCTTGCCTGAAAGAAAGGAAAAGATTTCGAGCACCAACTCGGCAGGCAAATCAACGCCCTCCGCCCCCAACGTGCACGCCATGGTTTTCCCTGGACGAAGAAGGCTTTCTCTGTGGGGGGGACAGCAGGAAAAATGCAGAAAAGTGCGCGGCTAAAATTCACTTTCTATTTTCTCCATCATGGTTCGCACATGTTGTCTTTGCAACGAAAAACGGGCCATGGTAAAGCGGCCTAAGACGGCGGAAATGATTTGCAAGGACTGCTTCTTTCGCGTCTTTGAGGACGAAGTTCACCAAACGATAATCACCAACAATCTCTTTCTGCGCGGAGAGCGAGTTGCGATCGCCGCCAGCGGTGGCAAGGGTAAACAAGACCCTTTAACCTCAAGGATAAGGATCTAGATTCATTCTCTCTTTTGCAGATTCGACTGTTCTCGCTCATGTGTTGACATTACTCAATGAGAGACATGACTATGGATTAGATCTGTTCTTACTTTCCATAGATGAGGGAATTACGGGATATCGCGATGATTCTCTGGAGGTACTCCTCATCTTTTTGTTTTTTAAATTACAGTTTACAGGGAAACACCCCGTTGGTAGTTATTTTACAATTTATTCACGTTGTTGCTTTTGCTTATCCATTTAGATATAGCATAGATATTTTAAATATTATTGTTATTATTTATTGTTATTGTTCAAAATAATCCTCACGTATGATTTTTCGTTAAGACTGTCAAGCGGAACAAAGAGCAGTACAACTTACCTCTTAAGGCAAGGCTCCTATTTTGTTTGTTTTTTTCCCACCATAGCTGACCTCTGAGTAGATTCTGTCGTATCGAGACCTTTATGGATGGTCCATGGACGACATTGTGCGGGTCATCGGCCTTCGCAACAATTGTACGAGTGGCAGAGGGAAACGAGTTAAAGAAGCCATTTACCAAAAATACTGTTGTTCAACTAGGTACTTTCTGTGGCGTCTTCCGCAGGCAGGCACTAGATCGTGGTGCCGTTATCATGAAAGCCGACAAAATAGTAACGGGCCACAATGCGGACGATATAGCCGAAACGGTGCTCATGAATCGTAAGGAATTATATAAATTATATAATTAAAGGCAAAGAAAAATACGTTGCGACCAACCGATTATTCGTATGCGTGTCCAGTTCTGCGGGGCGACTCATCGCGCTTGCGTCGATGCGTCGATATCATGACAGGCAGTAAGGGCACACTACCGCGATGCAAGCCTTTCAAGTACACCTACGAAAAGGAAATCGTGATGTATGTTTGATGTCCAACCCCGCATTCATCGAATTACTCACCGCGCTCTTCAGGTATGCTTACTTCAAGAAGCTGGACTACTTCTCAACTGAATGTATATATTCGCCAAATGCCTACCGAGGCTTTGCAAGAGAGTTTCTCAAGGATTTAGAGAGAATTCGACCTAGTGCTATCCTAGGTACTTGGCTTTTTTGTCCCGCTCTCGATTGCTGTGAAAAATTCATTGTGCGCCACAATTATAGACATTATTTACTCGGGAGAGAACATGCACCTCAGCTGTGAGGCTACTGAAAGGATCCCTCGAGTGGGAAAATGCGCGCGCTGCGGCTACATCTCCAGCCAGAGGCTTTGCAAGGCCTGTGTCCTTCTTGAG
Organism: Acanthamoeba culbertsoni; assembly: GCA_000826265.1. Taxonomy (NCBI): domain Eukaryota; phylum Discosea; order Longamoebia; family Acanthamoebidae; genus Acanthamoeba; species Acanthamoeba culbertsoni. The sequence continues at coordinate 22,266 of CDFF01071034.1, forward strand.
GGTCTTAACAAAGGCCGACCGCAAGTGCTCCTTGCGGAAGACAAAAAGCAAAATTAGCTTGTCCGTGAGCGCTGGCAATGAACGTTGGTCTCAAGGTTCTTTTGGCGCGAAACTGTTTCCCGCCTTTTCTCTTTGCGCGCGAAATGCTAGCTTTCGCGCGCACACGAGCGTCCTTTTCACTTTCCGCTTATCCTTCGCCCGAGCAAACAGCACCAACATTCACCATGAGAGAGATCATTTCGCTTCACGTGGGCCAGGCTGGTATTCAAGTGGGAAACGCCTGCTGGGAACTCTACTGCCTGGAGCACGGCATTAACCCCGACGGCTCTAAGATGGCTGAGCATTCCGGCGAACATCAACAGTCGGACTCTTCCGACACCTTCTTCAGTCTCACTAGCGGGGGCAAGTATGTGCCGAGGAGCGTTTATATTGACCTCGAGCCTTCCGTCATCGATGAGGTCAAGGCCGGTGCTTATTCCAAACTCTTCCATCCCGATCAAATGATTTCAGGCAAGGAAGACGCTGCCAACAACTACGCGCGAGGCCATTACACCGTGGGCAAAGAGCTCGTTGAAAACACTTTGGACACCATCCGGAAGCTTGCCGACGATTGCGACGGACTACAAGGTTTCCTCATCTTTCATTCTGTCGGTGGTGGTACGGGCTCTGGCTTCGGCTCTCTCCTTTTGGAACGTCTCTCGGTCGACTACGCCAAGAAGAGCAAGCTCGACTTTTGCGTGTATCCTTCACCTCAAATCTCTACCAGCGTGGTGGAGCCGTACAACTCCGTGCTCTCCACGCACTCGCTCCTCGAGCATACTGACGTTGCCTTTATGCTCGACAACGAGGCCATCTACGATATATGCCGCACCAATCTGGGTCTCGAGAGGCCTACCTACCAGAACCTCAACAGAATCATCGCGCAGGTTATCTCGTCGCTCACCGCGTCTCTTCGCTTTGAGGGAGCGCTCAACGTCGACATCAACGAGTTCCAAGTGAACTTGGTTCCCTACCCGCGCATTCACTTCCTTCTCTGCTCGTACGCTCCGTTGGTCACGCCGGAGAAGTCCTACCACGAAAACCTTAGCGTCCAGTCCCTCACCACGGCCGTCTTTGAACCTGCCAACATGATGGCCAAATGCGACCCGCGACACGGGAAGTACATGGCCGTGTGCATGATGTACCGCGGCGATGTGGTGCCCAAGGATGTCTCCAGCTCCATTGCCCAGATCAAGACCAAGAAAACTATCCAGTTCGTCGATTGGTGCCCGACCGGCTTCAAGTGCGGCATCAACTACTCCAAGCCCGCAGCTGTTCCTGGAGGTGACCTGGCAAAGGTGCCTCGTGCCTGCTGCATGCTTTCCAATAGCACGGCAATTGCAGAGGTCTTCGCCAGGATCGACCACAAGTTCGACCTCATGTTCGCTAAGCGTGCTTTCGTCCACTGGTATGTCGGCGAGGGCATGGAGGAAGGCGAGTTTACCGAGGCACGTGAGGACCTTGCGGCCTTAGAGAAGGACTACGAAGAGGTTGGCCTCGACTCTGGTGATTCCGATTCTCTTATCGACGCCTCCGAGGTTTCCGAGTTCTAGGTGCCTTTCTAAGGGCCCACGAAGCAAGGCGAGGCGCGCTTCACGTGATAGCATACTGCAATGGTGAAGTCCAACTGCGTATGGCGTTCTGCGGTGATCACACTCTCAAATAAACAAATATGTACAGTCTGATTCAAAGCTGCCGCTCGCTAAACACGTCACCGAGAGCTCTGCCCCACCGTACATTCGGCACTCCACAGCAAGCGCCGATCAGAACCAACACGGGGATGTGTTGCCGCAGAGCCGCCACCACAGGTTCGTCCCCTTCGTAATACACGAAAGGTGGAGGTAAATTTGATGGTGGGGATGGGTATGACGTGCGCGCGTAGTAATGGCTTGCGTACCGTCAATGTGCATGTACGATTCGATTTGCCTGACCATGTGTGCCTTCCCTAGAGTTGTACCGCAAAAGAGTGCTTTCTAAAAGAAAACCAAAAGGACGCGTCGTCATCGATAGCGCTTCAGCCACAATGTGCGATGAAAGTGAGGAATACAGAGAAGGCCAGGGATACATTGGGGTTCAGGCCTGCAGCAAAGATGTCAGCCTTGGAGAAAAGGCATCGAACCTCTTCTTCGGTGTGGTCATCGTCGCACTCAGTAATGAGATACAAATCAGAGAGGCGGGCAAGCTCCCTCAACACGGGCACAGCGCTATCGATCAAGCGAGGCTCATTGGTTTCCGTGTCAAATTCGAGCACAACCTGCTCAAGTAGAGATAAACGGTTAGAGAAGGAAGCAGAACAAAAAATGCTTCTCCACAATGGGCAGTACCCCTCGGGTAGAGCAAGTGAGTTTACGGTTCGCCACGCACGCTAATAACTGGCCGGAGGGTGCCTTGTCCACTACCCTCCGGTGTGACTGTCCAGATTCTCGTGGCAGACGAGCAGGCCCGGCGGGCGCAACAAGGAAGCGTTTCTTGTAGAAGTGACGAAGCAAAGCGATAGATGCAGTTGCCCCCACCAACCCACAGAAGACCCACAGCAGTCGTCTGAGATTCTTCAACTTGCACCACAGAACAGCCTTATATAATATGGAGACCGTGGCACGCACGCCCCGCGGTTTATCCTGCTTGTGCGGAGCACCGAACAAGTCCATCGCAACACGCAAACCGGTTAGAAATTAGTAGAAAAGTTCATTTCTTATTTTCACAAAACCAACAAGCCGAGATCAAAAGGCAGAATAAAGATAGAAGGAACCCTTGATGCCAAAAAAGACAGCGCCAAGGCGGACGCACGTGCAGCACAAGCGGGGAGATCAACCAACAAGCCAGGAAGAATCTGAACTTTCTGGGCCAACTTCGTGCAACCATGCCAATCAGGCCTATGCCGACCACCTCCGCCGTCTACTCTCTCGTGGCACCATTCCCGAGTGTCAGGTAACTGCCACCAGGCAGGAAAGTTTTGATAGGAGCTAGTGCTTACAGTGCCATGACTGCAAACCCGAGGTGTGCACTTCGTCGCGAGCTGGCCCAGGCAGCAAGAAGAAAAAGGACAAGAGCGTGCCCGTGAAGGGCGGACCGAAGCCAGAGGTGCACGCTCTCCCTTCTTCTAAGAAGTATGTGTGGGTGAGCTCACTCGCGAGGCCGACCAGTTGTGGGTGTGTCTGAGATGCGGGCTGATAAGCTGCGGGCGGTATGACGAAGCGCATGCTCTCCAGCATTTTGAGAAGAATCGCCATCCACTGGCGTTGAGTCTCACCCACTTCAGCGCCTGGTGCTATCAGTGCGACCACGAGGTACCTTCTGATCCCGAACTGTCCGCGCGCACATCCACAGCTATATTCGACATCTAATGTGGTATATTTATTTTTTTTATTTTTTTTTTAATTTATCTATTTATTTATATTGGCGGTGTGCAGTTGGCTCCTGACGCCTCGGTGGCGATCAAGGAATGTGTCAGCGCTGCGCGATATGCGCTCCTGGGCGAGGCACCGTCAGAAGCTGCATCAAATGATGGCGAAGACGAGAGCCCGTCGTCGTCTTCCTCCTCGACGTCGCATGCGCTCGGTAAGCCCCTTCCCATTCATTCTCTGGTGTGTCCCTCGCTTGCGACGAGGCCGTTCTACGTGCATTGAATCACGCACTACTCTTGGACTCTAGACGGCTGGATCGTCAAGGAGAAAAAGCGCAACAAAGTGCAGGAGACCAACGGCGCCATCGAGTCCGCGGGCACGGGCCTCAAGGGCCTCCGAAATCTTGGCAACACCTGCTTCTTCAACTCCATCATGCAGGTCCGGCGCCCCTTTCGCAGCAGCAGTAGTTGTAGTTGTAGCAGTAGTCCAGTCTCGACCAGTGCTGACATACAGTTTCTTTTCTTTTCTTTTCTCTTCTTTTTCTATTTTATTCAACTTCACAGTGCCTCACTCACACTGTGCCGCTGCGTGACTACTTGGCTCGCGGTCGCTTACCTTCGCGTGAAGGCATTCGCATCAACACTGCTGGTCAGCAAAGGCCAGAAGCAGTGAACGAAGAAGCTCGCGATGGCGAAGAGAATCATAGCAATAGAGAGAGTCATAGTAATCATCTTCATAGCAACGACGAGGAGGAAGACAACACGAGCATCGAGAGTCGAGAAGAGCAAGCAGAGCAGTGCGCCGTCTCGGAACTCATCATCAATCACTCGCTGCCTTACGAGGGTCCGATATATTCCGCTCTCCCCTTCTGTATATGCACGTGCGTGCGCGCGCTCACACCGATTTCGCCTGAATGCGCGCTTAGGCCCGATGACGCAAGCTTTGCGCGGCTTCATGGCGGCCATGTGGTCCCCCAAGGGCAGCTGCGTCTCGCCCCAAACCCTCTTCTCCGCCATCGCCGCCAAGTACGTGGGCCCCTCGCCCGCCCCCTCCCTTTGTCTTCCTCTCCCCCTCTTCACCACCATATCTCCCTCTTCTGACGTGACTGCTACTCTTGTCATGGCACACACGCACACACACACGCGCGCGCGCACACACACACACACACAGGGCGGTCCAGTTTCGTAGCTACCGGCAGCAGGACTCGCAGGAGCTGCTGCGCTATCTGCTCGATGGCGTGCGCACGGAGGAGATCGCGCGCCTCGCGCCGCCCCAGAGCGGCCCCACCGGTGCCCTGCGCCAGCGCAGGGGCGCGCAGAAGGCCGAGGCCAAGCCGTCTCCGCAGCAGAAGGCCTCCTCCTCCCCCCCTCCCCCACCGCCCAGCACGTTCGTGGACTCGCTGTTCGGAGGCGAGCTGGAGAGCACCATCACCTGCCACGCCTGCCGCTCCGTACGGAGACTCCCTCCCTACTCTCCTCTGCTCTCCTCTCCTCACCAATGCTGGAAGGCAAGTGCGAACGCGCTGTTGTGTGTCTCATGCTTTGCTTCTGCTTTGGGTTTGCTTCTCTCCAAACCAAAAAAAAAAACCAGGTGAGCAAAACCAGGGAAGCGTTCTTGGATCTGTCGGTGCCGCTCCCCTCCGAGTGCTATCCCGACAAGCGACGCGGCAACAAAGGCCGCAACCAAAGCAAACACAGGAACGACGCGATGGATAGCCGTGAGGTATGTTCCGTCCCTCCACCCCCCCCCCTTGCGTGGTTATATCGGAATACCCTTCGTATATAACGCGCGCACGCGCAAGCAACGCTCATTCCGACGTTTATCTGCGTGTAGGTCGCGGCAGTCATGACTGGGGGCGTGCCCTACCGCAAGAGCAGAAACGAGCCCAAGCCCCTCACCCCGAAGGTATGTGCCTTCCTCCGCCAACAAGCGTCGCGTCACATATGCAAGGCACGGCTTGCCTCCTTACCTTCCCCCATTCTCCCCCATCAGCAACTGAAGCAGAAAGCCAAGTTTGAGCGCGCCAAAAAGCGGCGCGAGGAGAAGTTGCGCAAGGCGGCCCTCGAAAAGCGCAAGAACGCCGGCAATCAAGACCAGGACATGAACGACGAAGACAAGGCAGCCGGTAACGACGACGCTCACCACCAGGCCGACGAGACGTCTGCAGACAGCACAGAGAGCAGAAATTCGGGAAGCGGCAGCGATGTGCACGTCGACGAGGACGGCCCTGCGCCCCCTGCGGAGTCCGCAGTCGATCCGGAGGGCGTCAAGGGGTCGAACGAGTCCGACGCCCCTCTCCCCTCGGTGGAATCCCAACCACAGGCAGCCAATCAAGAGGGGAGAGACGAAAAAGAGGAAACGAAGGGAAAGGGGAAAGAGGAGGAGGAGGAGAAGGAGGAGAAGGGTCCGCAATCTCCTGAACAATCGACACAGGATAAGACGGCATCGTCACTGCCAAACGACAACGAAGCAGGTGAGCAGAGTAGTCCCCTCGCGCAGCCCGCGCAGGCAGTACTGGCTAGTTCGTCTGCCGAGGAGGGGAAGGTGGAGAGCTTGCCCGCAGTGGATCGGCCTCAGGCCGAGAATGTCAGTTCCGAGGAGCGGACGTCACCAGCCGACACACGGCAAACGGAATCGAGTGCAGCTGCGGACGGCGCCGAGCCCACTTCGCTGTCATTTGACGGCCGAAATGTGTCCGCGGTGGAGAGATGGGTGACGCCAGAGGCGCTCCGCGAAGTGACGCTGTACCGATGCCTCTACGACTTTACGCAGCCAGAGCTCCTTGACGGCGATGACGGCTACCGCTGTCCGGAGTGCACGCGGCGCCGTGACGCCGACGCAAAGAAGGACGGTCAAGAGAGCAAGGATGAGACTGCTGTGAACGAGGAGAGTGATAAGGACAAGGAAATGGAGACAAAGAAAATGGTCATCACGAAAGCGACGAAACAGCTTCTGATCTCGCAGCCACCGCCCATTCTTACCGTCCACATCAAACGCTTCCGCCAAACCTCGTACGCGCCCATGAGTCCTCTGCAGAAGACGCCTCGGCACAGGACCAGCTGCTCAGATTGCTCACCTTTTTTTTTTTCCGGAAATAATATCTTCAGGCATGGCCTGTTTAAGGCAAGTGAGCATGTCAAGTTCCCGCTGGTGCTCTCCCTTGCGCCCTTCATCGCGCCGACGCGCGGTTCCGCGGGTGATCAGCAAAACGAACAGCGCGAAAGCTACACCTACCGCCTCTATGGCCTGTCCATCCACGCGGGCGGGATTGGTGGAGGGCACTACACGGCGTGTGTGTACTCTCACAGCCTTGGCCGCTGGTATTCGTTCAGTGACACCAGCGGACGCGAGGTGTCGCTACAGGACGTGCTGGCCTCCGAAGCCTATGTTCTCTTTTATGAGCGAGTAATTAACAGTGTGTCTGCTTCCTGAGAATCTCATCGTCACTCTCAATCGGAATCAAAACCGTTGGACTCCACACCAACTTCCTTCCCGTTGATGCGCGCGCCCATGCTTACTCGGGCCAACAGCTGGTCCTCCCCCCCCCTCTTCATCGATTTTCCCCTGTGTGGCGAGTAAAGGTCGAATGTGTCGCAATACAAGAAAAAAAAACTAATGCTCAAGCTGCGAGGCTCAGAATCTCGAGGACGGTGGCATAGGTCGTACCTACGTCGCTCTTTAAACCCCCCCCCCGGGTCAGTCCTTTTCACATATGGAAACGTGAGGGAGAACGATACCGGTTTCTGAGGGGGGGGGGCGCCATAATGAAAGGTGAGGCAGCCGTCATGCCATACGCATCTGCGGGCTCCCGCGTCCCAAGTCCACCTCCCACCCAAGAACCAGCCTAAATTAGCTGGAGATTGCACAAGTTGGATGTAACACTGTCCCTCATTCGGATTTTTTTTTTTTCGTTAGTACTGCGAAAAGGTAAGGGCAGGCGATTTCAAACTAGATTCGGGGGAGATTGAAATGAAACAGAGTACTGAGGGCTCGCCTCTTTATTGCTTTGCTTTAAGGTTGGCAGTTTCACTCCATCGTCATCTTCATAGCAGTTTTTTTCTCTCGATTTGACTGGGTTATAAGCTGGTTGTGCATCAAGCAATCACTAAGCCTGTTCATTAAAGACATACTTTTTGCAATGTGTATCAATTTTCAAGTTGAAGTATAAGCAGCTTTAAGGAGGTTGTTTGGGCCTGGCTTGTAAAGTTGACTGCTGTAAAGGCAAGAGAAAGTTTGAGTTGCCTTACATTTGCTTAAAATGACAATTAGGCCTGTTTCCAAGCATATTTATAAGAATATGTAAATGTGTATTTATCTAAGGAAAAGTTAGAAAGAAGATAAACTTATTACTTAGTAAAAAAAACTGCTTTTTTAAAGTTTTTCTTTACCTTTAAGAGAACTAACTTGGTTTACCTTCTGCAAAAAACAATTATCATTGCAAGGATATAGATGGGCTTTAACATCACTTTCAAAAAAAATAATTTTTGTACAAAATAAACAAAAAAAATAATAATAATATAATAATTTTTGAACAAAGAAAAACTGAAAATCCTCTAATTTTATACATCATATTAAGAAAACATAAGTACTGATATGCATCAGTTTGCAAAAAACCAGTGTTAAGTTGTAAAAATTTTTATTTCTTTTTAATTTTCTATCATATTTCCGATAATCCTTGATAAATCCTGATTTTCATGATATTTAATTGGATTGATGTGTATTAGTCCTGACTTTTTTATTTTTTTAGATAAACAGTGAAAAATCACTTGATACAAATTTATGTACATTTTTGTAAAAAGTGCCACTAGCACTTTTTTTTTGAAAATGGCATTAAAATTTGAAGCAAAAAATAAGTTTGTTAACATTATTTTTTTTGCTTCAAAAGACTAAAGAAGAGTAAGCAAAGACTAGAATAAAATTATTCCTTGCGAAAAAAGATCTCTTTTTCCCCTATTTTATTTTTCAGCCGAAATCATTTCTTTCTACGGACTTTCACCAAAGACGATGCGACCTGTTGCACGATGCTCGCCTTCTTGGCATCCCTATACGCAACGCCTTGAGAACCTTATTCAACGCCATACACGCTGACACACTGCAACATTTCGGGCCACAATCAAACTCGTGCGACATGGGGAACCAGGGCCTTAAGTTGCACCAACAATAGAGACGGAGAGGAGGGGGTAGACTCTACATTGAGTCGACACAGTTCTTCTTTCTATAGTTATCTTATATCTTATCTTCGGAGTGCTCAGCAACCCAATATATGATGGTGTGTCTCCATTCCCGCGACACCCAACATATTCTTGTCACATTGAACAACAAAGCCCAACAGTGCGCGGTCTAGCTAGTCTGAGCTAGAGTGCTTGTGGCGTCTGTCTCTTTTTTCCTTTTTCCTTTCCTTCTTCTCCTTCTTCGCTTTCTTTTCCTTCTTCTCCTTCTTCTCCTTTCGGTGCTTCTTGTCTTTCTTCTCCTTTTTCTCTCTTCTACGTTCTCGTTCCTTCCTCCGCTTCTTGCGTGAGCTGCTGTGTTTCTTCTTGCGACTGGCGGAGGGCGAGCGTGATGAAGAACGCGACCGTTTCCTCTTGTGTCGGTCCCCATCGCGATCACGGTGGCTGGCTCTCTTTGTCTCGGTCGTGGGAGATGGTGAGCGCGAATGAGAACGACGGCGCTGCTCGCCCTCTGCACCGGCGCCGGGTTTCCGTTCGAGATCTATGGACAAAGTTAGGA
>CDFF01071035.1:0-11458 GCA_000826265.1 Acanthamoeba culbertsoni
ATATGAACAGTTGTGCGCTGATTTACGTAGTGGGATTAGTTGAGAAGAGAATAGATGGATGATCGGTGGAGGACATCAGCCCGCGTCTCGTCCTCGCCTTTTGGGCTGCTGGACGGCTGTTGCGCTGCTGCTGCTTGGGTTGGGGCAACTGATGAGCTGCAACCACGCCGTGTGGTATGCACCGATTGTCGCTGCCGACTTCTGGCGTACCGGATGCCGCAAGCATTACACAACCTGCAGGAGCGAGGTCGTCAATTATAGTGTGCTTCTGGGCGTGCATTTCGAGGTGATACTCACGTTGAAGAGCCCGCAGGCCCAGTCCGCCACTGACTAGTGTGCTGAGAATGGCAGCTCAGGCAAGCTTTGTCGGTGAATGTTCGCTTTACTCGCTTCTTTCGTGGCTCTGAAGACTGTGCCGGCTTCGCTTCGCTTGCTTTCTGTTCTGGAAGGCCTTGAATAAGACGTAGGCTGCTCTCGAGGCTGCCCAAGTAGGCGTGCATCATTAGGTACTCTGCGTAGTTCAGCCCGGAACCCTTGAGCTTGAGTTGCAGATGCGCCGCTCTGTTTGCCACATGAAGCATCTTTTGAAACAACAAGGAAAGAGGCTCAATCCCTTGTGAGCTAAGATACTTTGGATTTGGTTCATACCTCATCAAGTGGCTCTTGTTGCGGAGGCCTCCCATCCATGGGCATGCCGTAGGGCGAGGTTGGGTGAGTCGTGGGAGGGAGCCACATGGGGGAAGGTTGCCTGGCCAGGTACTGTTGCTGCATGTGTAAAAGCTACCGAAGCTTGCCGGCGTGGTCAGAAGAAACTGACGACTGTCTTTTAATTACGCCAAGCGCACGGAATTTAACCATTAACCGTTCCTGCTCAATATCTTGGTTGGCCAGCATTTTTTTCGTGTTCTGAAACCGTCGACAATTCAGGAATTCTTCGCAATGATCACCTAGGCAAGTCACTTCCTCGTGTCTTGACATGGACCGTGCCTGGAGATCCCCGTTGCCAACGAGTGCGACGGAGATTGCACGAAACTCTCAAATGCAACCTGCCGCCAATGGCAGCAAGGCGCGTAGTTAAGGGCCACTCTTTGGTGTCTTATTTTGCTACTCCCAATCTAGCCTGTAACGATTTAAGGCCTGTTTTACTCAGTATTTAGTAAAGCATTGTTGTCTCCTGTTTACTGTATGCTTAGTCGGTTTGGTCGTCTGGGTCGTCAATCCAGCTCGTCTTGTCGCTAAATTTGTAAACGTTGACGACTTCCTCATGAAGAAGATAGTCGAACAGGCAACGAGCCTCCTCAACACCAATAGGGGTGTTCCATTCCTCACACAGACTTACGAGTTCGTCAACCTGATTGGTGGCCGAACGAGAGGTGAGAAACATGTTCTTTTTTCAATGTCGGCATTATTTCACCGCACCTCCGGTATGTCTAATTCGTCTTCTCCATCCCATCTGCCATTTGCATCCTCTCCTTTAATCATGGTGAAGTGTCTCCCTAAGAGGACAGTAAGACCAATGTTGAATCATGTAGAGTAAATAGGGAAGGTATCTGCGCACTCCCAATCATGAAAGAGATGTGGTATTTGCGCCATCTGTACGACTGTCTTACGTAGACATGAAGACCTGACAAAGAAGGTTGTTATTCTTGCTTCATCAAGACTAATGATCGATTGGTACATTTGAAGGAAATGGAAGAGGCTTGGTCGATGAGCTTCTTTGCTCCCGTCTTCAACATTCGAAGTTCCTTTTTCCTTTGCTTTTTGGTTTTCTTTTTGTCATTCTTTCGCTTGGCCTTTTCGTGTTTGATCCAGTCGTCCACCTGCATGAAGACGTTTTGTGTTCTTCTTGGGAAGAATCGGAAACTAAAATATGGCGATGGATTCTTAACTACCCTAGCCTTCAGCTGGTCCCTATTGACACGCGTGTTGTACTCTTTCTGACGCTGCTTGACCTCCGACAAGGCGTCGTGCTTGAACTCGGACAGCACGCCCTCCAATCGCTCAGCAATCATAAGCTGCAGAAAACCAAACGAGTCTTTTTGATCCATTTCCTTTTGGCGATCAAGAAAAAGATGTTGTCATTGTACCCGCTCCTCAGCGGGCAGCTGGGCCACTCGCGAACTGCGAAGCCAACTGTTCAATTTAAAGGGCATGCTTATTGGATGTTCCAGCCATGCCTGCCTTGAAGCCCTATTGACTGCTCTCAACGGGTTGTCTACAGACTAATTATAATTGGTAAAAGCCAATAGGGGCAAGTGCACTAATTTGGGGGGGAGCGCACGGTATCCCGCAGGCAGAAGTCTAAAATGATGTTTATCAAGTTCGGGTCATCTTGCAACCACGGGCCATAACATGCTGCGTCTGTTGAGGTTTTGGTCCGTTTGATCTTCTTCTTCCTCTTCCTCTTTTCCTCGGTGCTTGCTGCGCGCTTGCCCATTTTCCATAAGGAAAGAAAATTCGAGAAAAAAATACTTTACCAAATCCGTCTTTATTCACTAGCTTTCTGGTTGGATTGGGATGAGGGTGGTGGTTCCATCACGCCAGCCGAACTCGAAGCACTCAACGATGCATGTTTCATGCAGCAGAAAATCAATTCCACCAGTTCGCTGGAACCTTCGCCAGTCCTCTACTTCGTTTAGTCCGTCCTTGGTTTCAAGAGGCTCTTCCCTCTCATGTTCCTCCATTTCAGTCCTGTCTGCTCGGTTCACCGGACCATTCGATACCCCCGCTGGCCTACCCTTTGGTCGTGGCTTTTTTGTGTTCTTTGTACCACGGAAAGAGTGCAGAAGGGCATCCACCTTGTCCTTCCGAATGTAGGCGATGGTGGCGTGGGGGTGGAGTGTATTCCTTCCCTTGTCAGAAACCGACTGGCAGGGATGTCGCCCCAACTTTTTGAACAATTGGTTCATCTCCTTCGTAGCATTCACACCTACAACAACGATACCATAGTACCCACTTGTAGTACATGTTAGTTGAATTAAAAAAGAGTTTCTTCTTTAACAAATCTTAAAGCTGTGCGTTGGCCTACCTGTTCCAAATGGCGACACGGCCAAATTGAAGCGAGTAATGCTGGTGGACCGCCACCAGGTCCGACTTTATCGCTTCAAAGTCCATTTCGCGTAAGCTACCCCTTATGGTTACGTGCGGCTCTTTGACTCGGCCACACGGCGGAAGATAAATGCTCTGCGAGGGCTCCCGTTTACGGCGCTCTGCGGAAGACTTCGGTGGAGGCATCTTGAGGCCAGTTGCCCCCTCTGCAAGCTGCCCTGGGTGAAATAGCCACTCGTCTGGAATATGCACTCTTCCCCATTCCACGATGCGGCTGATGATATCGCTAGGCAGCTTGAGATGCACTGTGGCCGAGGCATAGATGGGTGGTCCTGCGGTAGGGTTGCGGCCTTTCGGTTCATGCGTCTGTTGCATATTTGTGAGAGTACTTTTCCTTTCTATTTCTCTTTCAAGCCTTTTGGCCAGTCGCCATTTACGATGATCCGGCGACCATCACGGCAGAGAACAGCACTATCACCGACGAGAATTTTATTTGTTTCTTGTTTTTTGTTTTTTTCTTTACATGCCTACCGCATCCTCTTCCAGACAAAATGGGTTGTGGTTTGTTGATTAGCTCCATGTACGAGACTTGCCCCTCCCCCAACAAAGGCCCACGCAAGCTTTAGATGAGGAAAGCGGCATGAATAGAGGCCTCCGCTTCCTTCTTCTTCTTGTTCGATAGGACGAGTGGGATGAGCTGATCCTGTCTGCAAGCCTTCCGCAAAAATGGATGCTGAATTGTGTTTTGTTTTGTTTTGTTTTGTTTTTTTGTTTTTTTGTTTTTTTTTTGGTTTTTTGTCAGTCAGTTACTACTTTTTTTTTCGTGATTTGCGCTGAGAACATTTTTCTATAAATAAATAAATAATATAACTGAGGAAGTAAGGCGCGTACTTGAAGCATTTGGGCTGCTGTGGGGCGCTCTAGGGGATCCATAATGGTACATTGCTCGATAAAGTCCTTCAGCTCCGGAGACATGCCGTTCGGGTCCTTGAATGGCGGCCTGCCCTCCTTGGCGATCATGTAGAGGGCCTTGAGCATCGGCTCGCCCATATACGGCGGCTCCCCTTCGACCATCTCCAGCGCCATGATACCCAGCGACCACACATCCACGTTCGTCTGCAACGGCGGAACAGGTTGCAATGCAACAATTAGAAGGACGTTGTTTCATGTGTGAAGATCCCCAAGGAGAAGGCGTGCCTTGTATTTCTTGCCGGTGACGACCTCGGGCGCCATCCAATAGGTCGTGCCCACCACAGAGACTCGCTCGTCGGCGAAGCCGCCGCCCAGCTGCGCGCCGTACCCGAAATCTGTGATCTTGATGGCGCCATCGAGGCCCACCAGGATATTGTCCGACTTGATGTCGCGATGAATGATTGGATGCGGGCGCGTGTGCAGATAGTGCAGACCCTGTGTGTGACACAACACCGCAGAAATTTTTCCTCCATCAGAGAGGGAGGGGACTTAACTGGAAACGAAAGCGGAATGATAATAGTAATGATAATAAGAACTAAAAGCGGCACCTCCAGCGTAGCCTTGCAGATTGCGGCCATCTGGTCCTCTCGGAGTTCATGGCGAATATTCTCGATAATTTCCGTGAGAGACCCGCCCTCGATGAGCTCCATCACCACCCACAGCGTGCCGCCCACAATATAACTGATCGCACACGTACAGTCAGCCCATACGCACGCCGCGGAGCGTGGCCGCAGGGGAGGGGGGGACAGAAGAACGAAGCGAAAGAGAAGACGGCCCCTGACCTGTCGAGGTATTGGACGATGGCCGGATGACGGCTGTCGCTCATGATTCGGATCTCGTTGACGAGAATCTCCCGCTTGATCTGCTTGGCCATCACCATCTGCTTGATCGCCACCGGCTTTCCGGTGCGTGAGTCCGTCGCGCTGTAGACCGCTCCCGACGCGCTGCGCTCGAAGGGGTCAGTGCACTTTATACCAACCAATCCGAAGCGACGGAGTTTATTTTGGGAGGAGGAGCTATTTTTGTCGACACGTGACGGGGCTTATTGGGAGGGGAAGGGGGGGGAGAGAGAGAGAGAGAGGGTTGTCTGGGGGTTCCCTTACCCTTGCCCCAGCAGCTGCATGCCGGTGTAGATGGTGAGGGGGTCTTCGTGGGACACCAGGTCCTCCACTTCGGTGTCGGGGCTCAGCGTGGGCAGAGATTCCATCGAACCGCCCCCGCCATTCCCGTAGTCGGCCGGGCCGTCCTCCTCTCTTGGCACAGCTGGAGCAGGAAAAGGAAAAAAGGAAAAAAAAATAAGTGTCGACACAAAATGAAAAGGGGAGGGAGAAAGGGTCATTCCGAACCGACAGGCTGAGGATGGTGCTGGTGATGGATGGCCGGCTGCTGCATCGCGGGGGCGGCAGCGACCCCTCTGCCGCGGCCCGTTGGAGGAGGGGGGCGAGGGGGCGCCCCCATGCTTGACGGGGGCGGCAGCCCTGTGGAGGGGGCCGAGGGCAGCGGCGCCCTGTATGACAATCGCTGACTCCCTCCACCGCGGCCCACAGGAATATACGAGGGCTACAAGAGGACATGATCAATATATACATATATATGAACACAAACACACACACACACACATATCTACTCATTCATTCGGTGGGGAGAATTCTTTTTTTTTGTTTTGTTTTGTTTTTTTTTTGTTGTTTTTTTCTTTGTTTTTTCTATTTGCTCACCTTCTGGGGTCCAGCGCTGACTTGCGGGGGGTGTTGGATTGCGCTGCCGGAAGGGGAGGAAGCGCCGAGGGGGCGCGGGGGCGCGGGAGAAGTGGGCGCGGGCCCTCCGCCGGGAGGAGGAGGGAGGGGCTTGGCGGGGATGGGCGTGCGGTAGGGGGACTTGGCCACCTTGGGCCCGAACCCGGAAGAGTGTGAGAGGGAGCGCGTGATGCCACGACCGGCGGGAGGTTGCGGGCCGGCGTTGAAGCGCGTCGCGCTGCCGCTGGAGTTCAATGATGACGGATTGTCTGAAGTGTGCGCATGAAACGAAATAAGGTAAACATCATATTTTTTTTTGTTTTTTGTTTTATCATTGTGGACGCAAAAAGGCGCGGCAAGAAAGAGGCAAGAGCAGTAGTGAGAGGGGGGAACGCACTGCTTGGGGGAGGGGCAGGCTGGTCCTGACGACCCAGGAGGTTATCGTGGAACTGGATTACGGCAGCCAGGGTCGTGGTGTCTTCCTGCATTTGCTCTTGTGTGATGCCTGAAGCGGCCAGTCGCGTAACCCATTCTTTAGGCAAATTACCCTACAAAATCACAAAGATGTGGTTAATTGTCATGGCTCGTGCTCCATCTAAACTGTGTGTTGCAGTTAGGCATGGTTTCGAGGTGCCGTACTTCGAATTTGCCTGTCTCTTTGTTAAAACCAACATGGTACTCTTGTCGAAAGGCTGTGGGGGCGGAGATGGTCGTGTCGGGGGTTTGGCCTGACCCGAAACGGGCCGACACAGCACCTACTTTCTTCTTAAACCAGCCCCCGTCCATGTTTCTCTAGTCTCTACCCTATAGGGAGGATGAGCGAAAGGGTAGCCGGTGGGCGACTAGGACCGGGATTCTAAACTGGAGGAATTGGAGATGACCCGTAGATGGATTACAGGTCAAAGAGCCAGCCAAGGAAGAAGATGTCCCCACCTCTCCCCTCTTCGTTCTTTCGATGTTGCCTGCCTTGTTGTCCCAGGCAAAGCGGCACAATTAATTCACCTACGCTATTTCAAGTATTTACTAGATCGCTATTCGGGATATTCGGCATTCCCCTTATTGGTGCACTACTTGTTCCAGGTGACCAAGTAGTGCACCAAGAGAGTCCATCAACCGAGCCGTCAAGAAGCCCAGCGCCTCTGCCTTCGGATGGTTTCATAAAGGCGGCGCTGGGGATATTAGGAATAGTGAGGATCAAGCGAGGTGCCACGTGGAAATAAATACTATGGGGCGACAGTGGAGTTACCTCCTTCCGGTGTGGCCGCGTCCATGGTGCCGAAGCAAGGTACACCCACAGGACAATCCCAAGTTGTAGGGAGACCCACGTTGTCTTAAGCCCGAACTGCAATGAGTCTATTTCCTGATGCAAGGCCTGTGATGGGGTTGAGTGACCATAACCTTGCATCGTGAAGGGCGAGGGACGGACGGACGAACATCAAAGAAGAGGTGGGCGTTGGCAGGAAAGGTGACGAATACAACAAGAGCGAGCAGCCACCCAGCAGGTCGTCGTAGGTGTGGAATGAGGAGTCCGAAGCCTGCCATACACTGAAAGAAGCCCACCAGCCCGACAACGAGGAAGGTGAAGGGAACATAGGGAGGCACAGCTGGCCGTAGCAGTTCGGGATAAAATAGGTGAACAATGGACGTGGCCATGCAAACCAGGCCAAGCACCCAGGCCGCAGCTCCCCTTTAAATTGACCCGTTATACCGGACATGGGGGCAAGGGGGTGGTCGTGTATACATACCGCCAGGAAAACTGGGGCTGGCGCCTGCAACACCTTATGGACTCCACAAGGGACTGTTGTTGGATCACTATTTGCTCTGGTGCTGACTCGAAGTAATCGTCTTCATAGTCCACCTCGCCAAGGTCCATTTAGCTATTTCTTTGTATTTCCTTTATTTTTATTGTTATCACTGCGTGCTTGCACACCCGCACAGACATGCAAAGAAACGAGGCAAAGAAAGAACGACGACCCTCCTCTTTGATAGGTTACCACACGGATTTCGTGGGTGTGTCAGTTGTAACATAATGTATTTTGATGTTGGGATATCCAAAANAAAAAAAAAATGGTGTTTCAGTTGTATGTACAAAAGGAGAGAGCTGGATCATGTCGGCCGTCATAAGTATGGTGCGATTCAGGCCCAGACCGGTATGACCAGCGAAGCGACTTCAAGAGAAAGGCCGGATTAAATGAGAGAGTTGAGCGATGTCATCTGTGCGTCGACTATTTTGCAGGTGAGCTGGACCATGCTGCCGCTGGGCTGCCTGGCCGTCGCCGAAAGAGAAGAGGAGGCGAAGGCGTCGTTGCGCATAGAAGAAGAGGGAATGTAGGTGGCCGAAGACGCAGGAAGAATAAAAGTGATCTCCTCCGTATCGGCGTTCAGCTCTCCCGGCCACTGAAGCGCCGTCACGGTGGGACACATAAGGATGGTCTTATTGGCTGATTCGCCCGTGGTCATCGCGGGCACGGTTGAGCGAGAGGAGAGGAACGGCGAATGAGGCATGTCCTTGCGGGTGAGGGTGCTGTCCCTGTCGCCGATCTTCTCGTAGAAGTAGATTTCCTCCGCGCCAAGCTTCGTGTGACGCTCCGCCACCATGTTGATATCATTCTTGTCCTTCGCGGGGACAGGGAGCTCCACCTTCTGCAGATTGTCGGCGTCGTCATCAAACTGGAGAATGTTCCGGTGGTGCCGCTGTGGCGCGTGGCCCAAACTACTGCCTCTACCATCCAACTGCGACGCAGCGGGGGGGAGACTTCGGTCGATGGCGGCGGCTGCGGGAGGGACAAAGTGCTGAATGGCGGGCATGCCGACACGGTGGCCCATCTCGAACGGGCCCAGCCCGGGTCCGTAATGCACGAACCGAGCGTTGAAGAACAGGCCGATGGACAACAATATGACCTGCAGGTGTACGGGACGCGTAAGCCATACGTATTGCTGGACCAGTGACGAAGGTCTGTTAAGGGCGACGTCGTACGAAAAGGTAAGTGGCCTTGACCGCAGTGGCAGTGGCGCCCTTGCCGAGGGAGGTCCAGCCCTGCACCATCTTGATGAAGGAAGGCGACGAGTCCACCTCGTCCTCGCAGGCAGAGAGCGGGCTCGGCGAACGAAGAGGCAAGGCCTCGGTGGAGGGAGAGGCCACCAGCGAGGAGGCCGGGGACGAGGAGGCCATCTGCTGCTTGAGCTGCAGATTCTCAGCAGTGAGGCTCTCCACCTGCTGCTTGAGGCGCGCATTTTCTGCGCGGGCCTCCTCGAGCTGCAGCTCGAGCTCTTCCATGTGCTCCCGCCGTCGCACGCGAGACAGCTGGGCCGACTCGCGGTTCTTGATGAGCCTGCGCTGTCGCCGCAGGTCCTTCTCCTCTTCGGCCGTGAGCTTCCTCGTCTTCCGCAGGTTCTCCGCGTACTCCTCAAGCTCTGCAAGCGTGCGTCAAGCGTTAACCCCATTCGCGACCAAGAAGAAGAGCCAGGCGGGAGGGGAAATGCTTCTCACCTTGGCTGGAAAGCTTGAGCAGCTCCTCACGAGGCAAAGTGACCGCGGTCTTCAGTTCCTCGTCGCTGCTCTTTCTCGCTCGCTTGCGCTTGCGAGTTTCTTCCTTCTTAGGGGCAGGCGCTTTGGCCTGCTTCTTGCTGTCTCCCACGGTGGAATCGTCGTCGCTGACAGTGGCGTCGATGGTGGGCAGCGTAGGCAAAATTTGAAGGCCGCTTTCGCAGGCCTGAAGCTGGGCGGGCGAGATGGTGGTCGCAGCCATGCTGGGGTCGTCGTTCGAGCCCAACGCGTTCTCGATCCAACTGCCGAAGACGAAGTGGTCCTGGAGTGTCACGCAAGAGCCGTCGGGCGACGACTGGGAAAGGCAGGACGAGGGAGAAGAGACCGGCGAGCAGTCGGAAGGAGGCGAGGAGGAGAAAGAAAAACACGATTGCGGAGACGAAGTCGGCGACACAGATGCAGCGGAAAAGTGATCGAATTCATTAAGCAGGAAGGACGAGGCAGGCTCAATTGGCACGCTTGACAGGTTGTTGTCTTGGCCGGGATCGGTAAGGAATGATAGAAGCTCGTCTGTTGAGGAGAAATCGGCTTCTAAATCCATTATCCCATATGTTGGGTTAACATTGAGAACAAAAGGTCCTCCTTCGTCCATGATTGCTTAACGGAAGCGAGCGAGGTTTTTTTTTCTTCGTCCTCGGTAGATGACGTAAGTAAATGAGGCTGCTTTGGGCCTGTCCTAAATCAAAGGCCTTGAGAGCCCAGAGGCAACAATGCTTAACTGTCAACTGAAGAGGGGAACTTGTTTGTGCTAACGCCACACCACGTTGGGGACGTGGCATCCTGCACAATTCCATGAACGTAAGTATTTTGTCGACATTTCGCTTCTCCCCACCGAATTTCAATTGCCTTTACCCATTATCGGGCGAGTTTTGTGCTTCCGCGAAATGGTAGGAGAACTTCTTTTCCCATTTCTTTAGTTAAACAAGTCAAATACAGTCAATGTTACGAAGGGAGGAGCCAAGCTATTGGTCAGGCGTGGTGCGTTGCGAGAAACTTCTGGCACAGTTCGGCCACGGTAGGAACGTTGGTGCGATTGGCCTCGTCTCGAATTTTGATGATGAGTGAAGCGTCGTTAGCTTTGACCGCCGACAAATAGGCGGACTTCAGCTTGCCGCACATGATGAAGCCTTCGGCCTTGCCAACCAAGGAGACAACTTTGTCCACCAGCTTCTCCGCAGTTTTAAGGTCATTGTGATCCCTGATTAATACCTTGATTGCTGCCAACACGACCTGTTGTGTGTACAATAACCCAATAAATCACATTTACGTGCTACCAAATGGTTACAAAAGAAGAGCATTGCATGCACGTACCTCGTCCCACTCCTTGTCGTCAACGCTGCCTTTCACATTTTTTAACAGTTCAAATATTTTGGAGACCTGTCGCTTGTTGGCTATCTTTGCGATGGCGTTGATGTAGATGGGCGCCATGGGGAGACGGAACTCCTGCATAACCCGGAAGGCCAGTTCGTGGTTGAAGCATCCCAACAATTCGCCGGCCACTTCCGACTTCTGGGCCGTCTGGCCAAAGAGCGAGAGGTGCTGCAGCGAAGGACCGCCTTTGACCTGCGTGGCGAAATACTTGATGACTTCCATCTGCAGGTCGCCATGTGATTCGCGCAAGGGATCGGTTAGGCAGGTCAAGCCACAACACTTGCTGGGCAGGTACTGGACAGGTCATGCCTGGAGATTGAGGGTGCGAAGGTATCGCGAGATGTCCGCTTCGGTCAGCACCGCATTGGCAGAACCAGCCGCCGAAGCGGACGCGCCGGAGGAGGACGATGAGGACGGAGGCGCAGCCTCTCCTCTTCGATTCTGGATGTCTTCCAGGCCCTCAAGCAGGAAAGCCTTGGCCTGCTCCAGGAACCTGTTGTTTGGGGGAAGGGCCACCAAACGCCGGTGAGTGATGTCCAAAGGACAAAAGGGAGAGAATGGAGGGAGCGCGGGCGGGCGGGCGGGCGGGAAAGAAATTACTTGATCTTGGTGGCGACGTCGGGAGTTGCGTGGGCGACCTTGATTGAGGTGAGCGCGGCACGCACAAAGTCCTTCATGAACTCTTGCACCGTGAGCAGGAGCCGGAAGGCGCCTCTGCTATTCAGCAGCTTGCACACCTCCAAAAGGTACTTGCTGCCATGCACCAATCCCCTGTCTGGATATTCAT
>CDFF01071035.1:25659-40361 GCA_000826265.1 Acanthamoeba culbertsoni
GTATATATATTTACCTTGAGTCTTCAGTGTAGCGCACAGGGGGCTCGTGTCGGTTGGAGAGCGGAAGGAAATCAATGAACTGACGCAGCCTGGCGTTGATTGGCATCAACAGGGCGAGGCCATCATGTTATGGGTAGGCAGAATGAATGCATGCCCAATAATGTGATCAGATTACTAGCCGGCAGGAGGAAGGCCGCCGAGTGTAGAGGACACGTACATGGAGAGGGCCTCGACATCGTTGGTAAAGGCGCCGTGGGCAACGCCGGACTTGGTGGTGTGCGTGCGAGCGCCACCGAGACCCTCGTGCGTGATGTCTGCCCCCCCCCACACATAGCAGTGGTAAGCAGCAAAGAAGAAAAAAAAGAAAAAAGAAAAAAGAAAAAAGAAAAAGCACGGTCGGTGTGGTGGTTGTCTGAGACTTGTACCTTCATGGGTCACCGTCTTCACGACCTCGGGTCCGGTGACGAACATGTAGGAGGTGTCCTTCACCATGAAGGTGAAGTCAGTAATGGCGGGCGAGTACACGGCACCACCTGCAGGTGAGGACACGATTAGGAAAGCTCGGCATCATTTTACGAATTCGTAAAATTGACAATAAATTAATATAATGGAATTTCGAGGAAAATGCTGCAAACCGGCACACGGGCCCATGACCAAAGAGATCTGAGGAATGACGCCGGAGGCGAGCACGTTGCGCTGGAACACTTCGGCATAGCCACCCAGCGACGCCACGCCCTCCTGAATGCGCGCGCCACCCGAGTCGTTGAGGCCGATCACGGGGGCGCCCACCTTCATCGCCTTGTCCATGACCTGTCGATGTATCCTCCCAGGTCAGCAACCACGGACGCGTAGGGAAAAGAAGGAGGAAGGGGAGGAAGGCCACAGCGTGCCTTGCAGATCTTCTCGGCGTGAGTTTCGGAGAGGGAACCACCGAACACAGTGAAGTCCTGACTGAAGACGTACACCAGACGGCCGTTGATGGTCTGTGGCAGTTCGTTTTTTGTTTTTTTGTTTTTTTGTTTTTTTGTTTTTTTGTTTTTTTTGTTTTTTTGTTTTGTTTTGTTTTGTTTTGTTTTGTTTTGTTTTGTTTTGTTTTGTTTTGTTTTGTTTTTTTACATCTGTCAAACAGAGGTATTCTCAAGAACAGGTAAAATCAAATGATTTAAATAAGAAATAACCAGAATGTATTTTTAAAAAAATACTAAAATTGAATTTTTCTATCTTATTAATATAATATTGCGAGTCAACGTACGCCACGACCAGTAACGACGCCGTCTCCAGGGTACTGTCCAGGCGAAGTGAGTGATTTAAAATAAAACTCAAGAGAATTTTACAGAATTTGCCTACCTTTTGATTTACGATCGCGGGATCGGTGGAACGATGTTCAACAAACATGCACTCCTCCCGGAAGGAAGAAGGGTCGAGAAGCAGGTCAAGACGTTCCCTGGCTGTAAGCTTGCCCTTCTTGTGCTGGGTGGCAATGCGGTTGGCACCGCCACCCTGGAGCGCCTCCGTGCGACGGGCCTCAACCCGTTGCTCCGATGAAGCGGCGATGGCGAGCCGCGAGCTGCTCGTATGCAAAAGGCGCACGCCGGTCCAGGTGCAGGCAGAGCTGGTCTTCAAAATGCTGCCGCAGTGCAGGGCTCTTCTCATCATGGATCTAACAAATTGAATTAATTCGATGTGAAAAGATCTGAAGTCGCCCCTTACACTGGCAGGAAGGATGGTGCCAAGTGAACAAAAGTACCTGGCTACCTCAAGGTAAAACGTGTAATCGAGTCAGAAATTAGCAGCAGGACAATTTCCTCTTCCTTCCAAGTCGGTGATTGCCGGATAAAAGGTGGAATTTTCGCTAATAACTTTCCTCATTGGTCGACCTGATCGCAATAACGGACAATATCCCTGTTTATAGCGCCAGCCCTGTCACCCCCAACATTTTATTTCCGGTTGTGATTTACCGTTGCGATCCCGAACACTCTTGATCGCTGTCACTCACAAAATGTTGCGACGTGCCTCACGCTGCACTGCTGTCTCCACCGTGGTACCATTTCTGTTCTCGCTTGACCCTCATTTAATCTCATTTCATTTTCTCGAGCCACCGCAAAATTGACGACTTTTTTTTCTTTTTTTTCTATGCTTAGGAGGCTCTTCCGAGGATGGGCCTTCGCACTTTCCACCGTTCTCTTGCACCCAGGCAGTCTGAAAAGGTACCTTTCTGATCTGACCAGACCTATTCCAAATTCGCGTTGCCCCGAGTAAATCTGTTTGCCTCCGTTGCAGCAGAGCCATCGCACAGCTACGCAATAGAAATATATATACATATATATATATAAAATATATAAATATGCCAAAATTTCCCCCTTTCATCACCCTCATGGTCCTCTGCAGTTGTTTGACAAGGTGCTCGTGGCCAACCGCGGAGAGATCGCATGCCGCGTGATGCGCACCTGCAAGCGACTGGGCATCAAGACCGTTGCCGTCTACTCAGAGCCCGACGCCCAGGCCACCCACGTCCGCATGGCCGACGAGGCCGTTTGCGTCGTACGAAGCGCCATCCCTCACCCCATCCGCGGTTCGCGCACACGCACACGCCCGTAGATACTAGGATGACCTCCTGTTGTCATTCAGGGACCGGCCGCCTCGGCGCAGAGCTACCTGCGTGTTGACCGCATCGTCGAGGCCGTCAAGGCTACCAAGGCCCAGGCAGTCCATCCCGGTGCATGGCCAACCTCCCCCCCCTCTACAACCAATCCGCAGGCGTTGCCGATTCATAAATAAATAAATAAATAAATAAATAAATAAATAAATAAATAAATAAATAAATAAATAATCAAGTACAAAATGTCTCACTTTCTGAACACACTTAGGCTATGGTTTCCTGTCGGAGAACGAGACCTTCGCCAAGGCGCTGGAGGAGAACGGCGTGGTCTTCGTGGGCCCGCCCTCGTCTGCCATCCACGCTATGGGCGACAAGATCGAGTCCAAGAAGCTCGCCAAGGCCGCCAAAGTCCACACCATCCCCGGGTAGCCTTCAACCCTTCACCATCCCTCCCCTCCCCTCCCCCTCCCCTTCACCGTCTTCTCCCTCTGTGGTCGCCCTCGCGTTTCGATTCCCTCGGCTTATGTGGCCCTGTGTGTGTGTGTGCGCGCGTGTGTTTGTGTGTCTGGTTTCTGGTGTCAGTTTCCTGGGCGAGGTCCACAATGACGAGGAGGTCCTTAAAATTGGTACTGTGTGATCGCCATACCCACTCAATGCCAGCGATTGGATTAGACGCACACGCACACGCACACGCTGGAATGCTGACCTGGACCCCCCCCGCTAGCCAGGGAAATCGGTTACCCCGTCATGATCAAGGCCAGCGCCGGTGGCGGTGGCAAGGGCATGAGGATTGCCTGGTAACGAACCACGCGCGCGGATTCATGCCATTCATTCCGCGTTGACGACTAACTCGACGCGTTCTTCGCGCACAGGAACGACGAGGAGGCCCTGACCGGTTTCCGTCTGTCCAAGGCCGAGGCCAAGGCCTCCTTCGGCGACGACAGGTGAACTTGCCCTCTATGTTCTCTCTCTCTCTCTCTCTCTCTCTCTCTCTGCTCTCTCTCTCTCTCTCTCTCCTGTGTCTGTTCTCATGGTTGGCATGCGACAGAATGCTGATCGAAAAGTACATCGACAACCCGCGCCACATCGAGATCCAGGTTCTCGCAGACAAGCACGGCAACGTCGTACGTTGATGCTGATATTGATGACGATGACCTATGAACCCTCCTTCTTCCCCTCTAAGCAAGCCGGCATTTTTTATTTTATTTTTTATTTTTATTTTTATTTTTATTTTTAAAAAAATTAATCTGAGCGCTTTCCTTCCGTGCTCGCGTCCCAGATTTACCTGAACGAGCGCGAGTGCAGCATCCAGCGGCGTAACCAGAAGGTGGTGGAGGAGGCGCCCTCGCCCCTCCTCGATCCTGCCACACGCCGGGCCATGGGCGAGCAGGCCGTCGCCCTCTCCAAGGCCGTCGGCTACGAGTCGGCCGGTACTGTCGAGTTCCTTTCCGACCAGGAGAAGAACTTCTACTTCCTCGAAATGAACACGCGTCTCCAGGTATCATGAACACATCGATACTCTCTCTCTCTCTCTCTCTCTCTCTCTCTNNNNTATATATATATATATATACACACACATACATACGTATGCGTGTGACTAGGTGGAGCACCCCATCACGGAGAAGATCACCGGGGTGGACATCGTGGAGGAGATGCTGCGGGTGGCCGCGGGCCACAAGCTGAAGCTGAAGCAGGAGGAGGTGCCCCTCAACGGATGGGCCATGGAGTGCCGCGTCTACGCCGAGGACCCCTACCGCAACTTCCTCCCCTCCATCGGCCGCCTCCGCACCTACAAGGAGCCCCACTCTGCCGACGGCTCCATCCGGTGCGCCTATCAACACACACATCACACATCACACAACACACACACACACACACACACACCACACAACACACACACACACAACATACGGCAATTCTTCCTATCGCGTGTTTTCTTGGGCGCGCGGTGACTGATCGGCCGGGAGGCCGGCAACAACAGTGTGGACGCCGGTGTGTACGAGGGCGGTGAGGTCTCCGTCTACTACGACCCGCTCATCTCCAAGCTGGTCACCTGGGCACCCAACCGCGACCAGTGCCTCAAGACCATGGCCTACGCTCTCGATACCTACCTCATCGATGTAAGGAACACCTTCCCCCCCATCTCCCAAATTCCGATCATGCTTTTGCTCTTCTGGTACTCACCGCCCGACCCGGTACTTTGCGTCGGCGGCGTGCAGGGCGTGAACCACAACGTGCCCTTCCTGCGCTCGGTGATGGAGAACGAGCGGTTCAAGTCGGGCAACCTGTCCACCAAGTTCATTCCCGAGGAGTACCCCGAGGGCTTCAAGGGCCACCCCATCAAGTCCCGCGAGGTCGACGAGCTCATCGCCACGGCCGCCACCATGCACCTCGCCCGCACTCAGCGCGACGCCACCATCTCCCAACAGAGCCACCCCCGCTTCTCCACCGCCACGTACTTCGCGTTTCTTTTTCTTTTTCTTTTTCTTTTTCTTTTTCTTTTTCTTTTCGTTATCTGATGGTGGGCGGGGGACGCACAGGGACATGGACGCGGTGGTGAGCGTGGGAGGCAAGGACTACTCGGTGTCGGTCGTGTCGGAGCCCTCATCCACCCCGGCGCCCACTGGCGAGGCCACCCACCCTGCCTTCCAGAGCTACGACGAGACCGACGAGTGCGAAGTCGTGATCAAGCAGGAGGACGGCCAGGAGCGCCGAGTCCGCGTCAACTACAAGTGGGCGCTCGACTCGCCCGTCTTTTCTGCCGTCATCGGGTATTTTTCCTTCCCCTTCCCCCCCCCCGTGCGTGCATAAAGTGATCGTTGATGTTCATCGATTCTTTGGGACAGAGGCAAGGACGTGACGCTGCAGCTCGCGCAGACCCTGCCGGTGGGCTACAAGCTGGTCCACTACGGCACCAAGTTCGACGTGCTCGTGCGCACGCCGCGCCAGGCTGAGCTGTCCAAGCTGATGCCGGAGCCCGCGGTCCAGGACTTCTCCTCCAGCGTCCGCTCGCCCATGCCCGGCCTCGTTATCTCCATGAGGGTGAAGAAGGGCGACAAGGTCACAATTGGACAGGTTCGTCTCTCCCGTCCAAAAACGAAAAGAAAAGAAAAGAAAAGAAAAGAAAAGAAAGGAAAGGAAAGGAAGGGAAACCGCAGCTGCTTTGGCATCTACTTGTGTCCCTTTTGACAGATGCACTGATTAATTTTACCAATCTTACAGGAGGTTGCCGTCGTGGAAGCCATGAAGATGCAGAACGTGCTGCGTGCCGAGCGCGATGGTGAGATCGAGGAGGTGATGGTCGCTCCCGGCGCGAATGTGGGCGTCGATGAAGTGCTGATCACCTTCAAGAAGGAGAGCAAGGAGGAGGCCGCCAAGAAGTGAACAGGCAGAAACGGAAGCATTAAATACATTAAGCTTTTCTTGGTCACACCTTGGAGAAATCAAAGTGAAAAGGAAAAGGAAAAAAGATCTTGGGAAGAAGCGAACGAAAGAGTGACGCTCAATAATGGCGTCAATGGCCGACCATCGAGAGGGGCGAGCGGAAGTGAAAATGGACCAACTGCAAGCACAGAAGTATGATGAAATCATAGACATGTTGCTTGCTGCCGGTTACTTCAGAGCTCGCATTTCTGCTCTACCCCAGTTCGACAAAATTATTGGTGGTCTCACTTGGTGTATCACCGCAAGTAACATAGACGTAGACATTGACCTCTTCTTCGAAGAGGAGGCCCAAATCAAACAAAAGATGTTCGCTCTTTCTTCCCCTCCTCCCTCCCCTCCTTATGTGATCACTCAATACTGACAAACCATTTGTTGCTCACTAGTGAGTTGGGTGAACGCATCGAGGAGGCTCTGATCCGTATGAAGTGTCCCTTCCCGCTTCAGTCCTACGAGATTCGCGGTCTCAACACGCCCAACATCTACCCGGTCATCCAGTGGCTGGTGAAGAAGGTCATCGAAACCCGCGCCGAGACGGGCGACCTCCTCCGCCTCTTCTCCGAGTCCCGCTTCCGCGGCGCCGGATACGACCTCGGCGCTCGCGACCCCATCAGGCCCCCCGCCCCCGCCGCCCTCTCCTTCGTCGGCGAGGTACAAATTTCTATGATCCGATATATAGATATATAGATAAAAATATATGTTACAAACGTATCATGGGCAGCACGCGTGTATGCCTAACCGATTGTGTATGTTTGTGTCTCTGTGTGCGTGTGTGTTTGTGTGTTTGTGAAGGTGGCGGAGAGGTACAAGCCGCAGCGCAGGTACAGGAGGGGCACCGGCAAGGCCTTCCAGGACGAGGAGTCGCGGGTCCAGGCGACCCTCCTCGAGTACGGCTACAAGGGCACCACCTCCTTCATCGTACACCTCCCCTTCCCTCCTTCGCTTCCCCTCTCCCCTCCCCCTTACCAATCAGTTGGTTGGTTGGTTGGTTGGTTGGTTGGTTGGTTGGTTGGTTGGTTGGTTGGGTGTGATTGGCGGGGATTTTGGGGGGGGGACTGGATGGTTGCCTATAATAATATGATTGGTCGCTCGTGTGTAGCCGCCGGAGACGGGGGGCGACGAGGAGGGGGCCGGGCGGAGGCGGAAGAAGTTCGAGGACGAGCAGGAGCGCCTCAAGGAGCAGGAGGAGGCCACGCGCGCCGAGCGCGAGCGCATGGAAGCCGTCATGCGCACCCTCGCTTCCATCGAAGGGGGAGGGGTGTCGACAAATAAGCTGGGCTCGCTGGTGGGGACCGACGCCGATTTCATCCGCGAGGTACCCTCATTTCTTGGAAATTTCGGTGATTCTTCTGCAATACTCACGCGCGGTGAATGATTGGAATGCAGATCGCCAGCGAGTACGCCAAGAAGAGCTCAGATATGGATCTCAACGAAGCGCAGTTGCAGGTTGGTTCCATCCCTTTCCCTAATTAGGAAATATAGTAGCATCAGCAGGCAGGCAGGCAGGCAGCAACATTAAGGGTTGGCAACCAATGGGGGGGGGATGTGTGTGCTGACTCGTGAAACAGCAATACTTTGGCGCGGAGTTGCACAAGCGGCAAGTGGAGAGCCGCCAGAAGCAGATCGAGAGGGAGAAGGAGAAGCTCGGGGAGCTGCGCGAGCAGTACCAGGAGCTCGACGCCAAGATGACCCAACTCCAGGAGGAGCACACGCGCCGGTATCATTCCACGCATTCCATGCATTCCTCCTCCTCTATTTCCGGTAAATAAATGGAGGGGGGATAATGCAGGAGCGCCCTCAACAAGCGCATCCAGCAGGAGATCGACAAGATGCAGGCGCTCGAGACCGACGAGGTGCGCCGCTTCTTCCTTGTCGGTCGAATATATCCCTTCCTCCCCCCCCCCGTGGCACCAATACTGATCATCCCCAAATACACACACACACGCACATACACACACACACAGAACGCGGAAGTGTTGAAGACGCTGAGGGGTCTGGTGGCGCTGAACGAGGGGCTGAAGAAGCAGGAGCAGGAGTTCAGGCAGACGTGCAAGCGGCAGCTGCAGGAGCTGCAGGCCAAGATACACGCCCTCACGCACCAGTCGCCCGACGAAGACGAGGTCAAGCGCGTGCAGCTCGTCGAGGAGACCTACGAGAGCGACAAGGCCAAGCTGCAGGAGATTCGCCAGCTTGCCGCTAAGAAGAACCGGTCCGAAGAATGGCCGTCCATTTGCTTGACTATTATTATATTATTCTACGTACCATTTATTTCGACAAAAACAAAAAACAACAAAAAACAAATTTAA
Source organism: Acanthamoeba culbertsoni (assembly GCA_000826265.1). Lineage (NCBI taxonomy): Eukaryota > Discosea > Longamoebia > Acanthamoebidae > Acanthamoeba > Acanthamoeba culbertsoni. The sequence goes on from CDFF01071035.1 coordinate 34,006, forward strand.
AAAAAACAAATCAATTCAGGGAGATCGCGATGGTCCAGCGGAAGATCGATGAGATTCCGTCGCGAACAGAGCTGCAGCAGTATCAACGGCAGTTCGTGGAACTCTACGAACAGGTGTCGTCTAAGTTCACCGAGACCAGAAAGTATTACAATTCGTACAACACGCTCAACGACACCAAGCAGTTCCTTCAGAAGGAGGTGCGCTCGATAGAGAACACAGCTCAGAGGTCATTTGCCTTTCAATCGCTCACGTGATTGCGTTGCAGGTGTCCATTTTGAACTCGATCGATGAGAACTACAAGCAGGCGGTTAGCTCGAAGCAAAACAAGGAAAAGCTGGCAGAGTCATTGCGGCAAATCATCGACGGCGTCAACAAGAATGTGACAAAAGTGGAGGCCAGGCTCGCCGAGGAAAGGCAAAAGAAGGACAAGCTCAACTCGGAGTACATGGGCGCTCTCGAGAAGGAGCGCGAGTACTACAAGATGACAAAGGAGTTCCTGGACGAGTGCGACAAGAACAGGCAGCTGCTTGCCCGCCTAGAGGCGTGAGGAGGTCTTCTGAACAGCGGCGTGTATGATCTCCAAATAAAACATGTTCGCCTGTTTTTGCTTTCTTTTACACTTTTTATTTGTTTTTGGGGTCGTTCATGGGCCACTTTTGAGGGAAGAGAGGGCGGGGAAGGCGATGCGGGGGTCTTTGTGCACGACGAGCGTGGCGAGCTTGTGGGAGAGGTATCCCTTGATGAAGCCCTGGTGGATGAGGTTGGCGAGGACGCACTCCACCTCGTCGCCGTCCATCTCTACGCCCAGCCACCGCAGAGCGGCCTGGAAGGTGGTCACGGGGATCTTGGGGTTGCCGGTAGCCAGCAGCACCTTGCGGAAGAGGTTGCGGTACGTGATGTACCGCAGTCGCTCGAGGATGAGGTAGATGCTCTTCTGCACGAAGAACTCCTGCTGATGGGCAAGCCCCTCGTCAAAGAGGCGCAGCGAGCCGGTCCGAATGGCCCGCACCAAGGCTCCAAACTCTTTGTTGAGGCCGTACTTGGTGAGGAGGCGCTGCGACGGCGCTCGGCCGACAAGGAGCTCGCATGGTACGAGATAGGTGAGGATGAGTCGCTTATTGCGAGGCGACCAGGTTGGGCAGCGAGTGAAGGCAAAGCGCAAGTCCTCCCTGGCCTGGCTGTAGTTGGCATTGTAGAGGGCGAGGCGGCCTTGGAAGTAGTGGTAGGTGACCTGCTGGCCGATTGGGAAGCGCTCGATGGCCGGGAAGCCAGCCTGAGAGACGTAGGGGGCCAAGTTGCGGCACAGACGCAGGTTGTTGAGCTGGAAGTATATCTTGTAGAGGTTGTTGATGAGCACCAAGGAGCCCCACTTCTTGGACTGAGGCAGCTGCGCTCGGTCAGAGACGGTCACTGGGAAACAGCGCTTGATCTCGCGCTCGGCCTCTTCGAGCACAGTCTCTTGGGTTTGCTGAGTTTTTTGATGCTTTCGAGCGTGTAGTCGCGCCTCATCGGCACGACGTGCGATTAATCGAAGATTCACCACCTGCCGTCGCATGACGGGGAGCAGCCAGTTCCCCTCGCTCGCTTTGAAGATTGTCAAAAACGTGTTGTAACCGGCCATGTACTCGCTGAAGGCGGCCACCCAAGCTTCACCGTCCCCTTCCTCCTCTCCAACTTCGACAGCCGAGGGGGGTATTCGCGCCAAGGTACACAAGTGAGCTGCCAGCAGGTCATCCCAGCCCTCACTGAGCCCAGTGCAGGCTGAACGAAGCGCTTCAGGGCCGTACTGACTGCCCACAGCTGCGGCTGCGTGGTACAGCTGTACGGCATCACTTACATCCCCGACCTCTGTAGAGCTGGCCAGTCCTGTTGGGAACGAAAAAGTGAACCTACGTTCTTTCGAGGTAGGATGGCGAGTCTTTGCACCTGGAATTCGTAAAAGATTCGAAACCGCAGCCCCTGATTGATTGGAAATCGAAGCTCTAGCACTCGATACAAATTGTGAAACGAGGCCAGTCTGTACGCCAGAGCCATACCCCCCTCTCCCTCTCCCTCTTCCTCGCCCTCGCTTCATGTCCGGAGGCGAAAGAAAACGACAAGGAAAATGCTGACACGGTCTCATGTCTCTTCGTCACTTCTCTTCTGGTCTCTTTAGAGTGAGGCAGTCTTAATCTCCAGGTAATCGGGATAGTACATGGCATGCTCAATCATAGACAACACGTTGTCAGGGCGTTCAATTTGCGCCACACCCTGCGTCGCAAGCATTTGGCGTTAGCGAAAGCAAAGACCATTGAAGAGGAGCAATGCTAGCGACCAACCTCCTCCATGGCGCGCTCGACGACGGCCTCGGCGACCTTGGCAGAGATGGAGCGGATGCGATCGAGTTTGGGGTACACGCGACCCGCCGCAAGTTCCTCCTCTGTCACACAGCCAGCCAGGGCCCTGCATAGCAACAGGAAAAAAACGTTGGGCGGTCAGCAATTGCCAGATGAAGCTCATGAGAATAAGTTGGTGCGCTCCGGGGGGGGGAGGGTGAACCTAGCGGCAGCCGAGATCATGCCATCAGTGACGCGAGTAGCGTCCGCCATCACAGCGCCAAAGCCCAGTCCCGGGAAGATGTACATGTTGTTGCCTGATATTCATATCATTCCAAGGCTGCTGTGAGCAAATTCTTGTCCCATCCGCCTGTGCATGGATTAGGAAGCGACCTTGTCCAGGATACAGAATCTTGCCGTTGAACTCGACTGGGTCAAACGGGGAGCCAGAAGCGAAGATAGCCCTGCCCTCGGAGTGAACGTATGCGTCGTGCGCCGTGCATTCGGCTTTGCTTGTGGGGTTGGAGAGCGCGAACACGATCGGGCGTTCGTTGAAGCTGGCCACCTCCCGCAGAATCTCCGACGTGAACTCGCCTCCAGACACGCCGGCCAAGCCAACGAGCGCCTAAAGTTTGAAACGTCGTTACGACGAAAAAAGGAAAATAATGTCGCTTCTCGCTTGTTGCTTAAGTTTGCGGCTCGGGTGGGGCGTACGGTGGGCTTAACATAGCGGACCACATCGATGAGGGTCTTCAGCTGCACATCACCGTTATCGCTGCGTGCGTAGGGCACCTTGTGCGCCGCGAGCTTATCACCTCTGTTGTTGGTGACGAGGCCCTGGCTGTCCACCAGCCAGAACCTCTTGCGAGCCTCCTCGGGGGTCATGCCCTCTGTTCGTTATGCCCCACAAACGCACACAAGAGTAAGTCAAGCGGACCACAGACGAGAGGCTCGTCGGGGGAGCATACCCTCGACCATCATGGCCACAATCATGTCAGCCACTCCGATGCCGGCGCTGCCCGCACCCAAGAATACCAGTTTTTGCTCTGCAGCGAAAGCAGATCAGCTGAAACTGTGTAGAAGCCAATGGGCAGATAGATGCCTTACCGTTGAGCGGCTTTCCGCTCAGGCGGGCAGCATTGACGAAGCCCGCGGCGACGACAGCGCCGGTGCCCTGAATATCATCGTTGAAGCAAAGTAGCTTGTTCCTGTAACGCTCCAAAAGATCGAAGCAGTGGTTGTTGGAGAAATCCTCGAACTGCACGAGACACTTGGGCCACTTGTCCTTGACGGCCATAAGGAACTCGTCCACGAGGGAATAATATTCTTCATCCTCTACGCGCTTCGACTTCACACCCTACAAAAGAATATCATGAAAAAATGGAAGAAAAAACGGGAAATAACAGAAACACGTACAATGTAGAGAGGGTCCTGGAGGAGCTTGGGGTTGTTGGTGCCGAAGTCGAGCATGACTGGCAGTGTGCGGATGGGATGGAAGCCACCGGCAGCCACGTACAGGCTCAGCTTGCCGATAGGAATTCCCATACCGTTGGCGCCCAGGTCACTACAAAGAGGGAAAAGTCAACATTTTTCAGGTGTCATTCTTCTCAGGGCTCTTGCCCCCAGTGGACTGCGCCTACCCGAGACCGAGAATACGGCTGCCATCGGTAACGACGATGATGTGGGGAGGGTCTACCGGCCAGTTGTCCAGCATGGTGCGCATGTTACCCTTGTCCGCCTGCCAATATGGAGGATTGGCATGCTCGTAGAGTGTGAATGCCACCCCTTGAGCCAGGAAGTGCGTACCATGGAAAAGAACATGCCCTCAGCATGGCGCCAGTTCAGGCCGAACTTCTCGCAGGCCTCGCCCACGGTGGGCGTGTAGATGAGCGGCTAAGCACGAATGGCGATCAGCGGGGGCACTCAAAGAAGTAAAAAGAGACGGGGAGCAAACGTGCCATGACTTCCTCTAGATGCTCCACGGCGAGACGGTAGAAGAGGGTCTCGTTGCGGTCCTTCAGACTCTGAAGGTAGATGAACTTGTCGATAGGCTGCGAGAAGTTGCGGAGGTGCAGGAGGGTTCGCTGAAGCTGCACATCGATGCTCTCCACCGTGGGCGGGAGCAGACCGCGAAGGCCCAGTGTGTTCCTCTCTGCAGCGCTAAAGGCGGTACCTACGGTCGAAGGTTTTTGTAGCACCAGAAAAACAGAATTAAGAAAGGCGAAATATAAGTACCACCTCAGAGAAAAAGGAAATTCGGAAAGAGGGGACAACCTTTATTAAAGGCCGGGCTGTGTAAAATCATTGAGTGCTTCTTGTACGCATTCCATTGATCAGGCCTGCAGAGCATTGATGGTTAAATGAGAAAGAATAAATCGAACGGAAAGTAAGAATTCGCTGTTGATCTAATTATTGCCAATCTTCGGAGCTGCAGTAACAACGTTGGAAGCTGTTGTCCTGACTCACCTATTGAGAGTATTCTTGCGGAGAAGCTTGCGGTGCTGACTGGTACGCGTGGGCGAGGCGTCTTGTGCTTCCATTTGCGGCCGGTGTGGTGGAGTCGAGAAAAATGATCTGCAGATTGCGACTGTATTTTACTTTTACCGGCGGCCGGTGTCGGCGGAGCGAGATAAGGAGGGATCGGGTGTCCCCGAGAGTTCCGCCTTGCCGTTCATTGGCCAACTGGGGAGGTACTGGTCTAATTGGCGGCTCGCCACCGAGAGAAGCAGCGTATCTTCTTTCCAGTTTTTATTTATTTATTTTTTTGCACGCCCACAACACCCACTAAGTTAGGCCAAGTAGGGTTGGTTGAGGTTGGCTGAGACAAAGTAGGACTGAAGGGCCGTCAGCGACTCGGGTGGGAGGCTCTGCTGAATCAACGAACCGAACTGTGTCGATGGAATACGCCGTGAGCATCGTGCGAAGCGAAAGAGAGGCAAGAAGGCCACCAGGAAGGAGTGATTCTTACCTTGCCAGGGTGGGCTTGGGAGAGGCGCTGAAGCGAGAACGCGAGCAACTTCTTGGGGTCCACGTCCTTGAACGGATCAACGTCCTTCTTGCGGGCGTTGACGAGCGTCTCAAAGGAGGCATGCGAGACCTGTGCAATGTCCACCACTTCGTCCTCGGCCTCAGAAGGACCTTAGGTTTCACAGATAGGGGACGTCCGGTCAACAAACCATACATGTGCATCTGTTCGAAACGCAAGAACTGCTTCGTGAGAGTTGGGGAAAAGGTACCAGTCTCCTCGACCTGAGGCAGCTCGAGCATGCCCATGAGCGAGACGAGGATCTTGCTCCAGAGCGGGAAGTAGGTCTCAGAGAGAAGGTTGGGGCAGTCGGTGAGGAGCTTTATCATGGCGATCGAGCAGACCTTGCGTTCGATCAGACCGCTCACCTTCTGGATGTTGGGCAGCCAGAGGGAATCCATGACCATCATGAACAGCTTGGGCTGGACGGCATCGATGGCCTGCAGGACCGTGCTGGCGCCGTGCTTGCTGATGAAGAAAGCGAGGAAGACGAGGAACGAGCGGATAATCTTGGTGGTCTTCGAGCTCTGAATGCGGGCAAAGACCAAGGTGAGGATGTTGCCCACGAACGGCTGGACCTGGTCGAACGGCAGCGACAGGAAGATGCTCTCAAGCAGGAAGAACGCCAAGTGATCGCTCAGCGACGAAGAGAGGAGCTTCTGGAACACACCGAGTATGGGCTGCAGGTGGCCCTGAGCCAGAATAAGCTACAGTCGTTAAGGCAAGGGTTAGCAATGGCCGACCTCCACATGCATCAGACAACCCCCCCCCGCCCTTCCTTCTAAAAGGCTTCAAACCTGAGGAGCGTTGGTGAGGTAGGCCTGGAGAAGGCGGACGAGGGGCGGCTGGTAGCCCGACCGATTCCAGAGCGTGGGCATCAGGAGCGAGGGCAGCAGGGACACGTAGGCCTGCTGCACGCCGGTGCCCCGGAGCTCCAGCAGATACGCCAGAATCTGGAACACGTACGGTCCGAGCTCTGCCAGAGAGAGAGAGAGAGAGAGAGAGAGAGAGAGAGG
>CDFF01071036.1:20282-37908 GCA_000826265.1 Acanthamoeba culbertsoni
AAAAAAAAAAACTGCTTACATAGTTGCAGCGACTGGAGAGGCATAATGGCCAGACATTGAGTGCTGGCTCTGTGTATTCCACTGCATTGGATGAAAACAAACTGTGATTTGTGTGTTCTGAATAACGGCGGTACTCTCCGACAAGTTAGCCGGAGAAGAAAGGCAGAAAGAACGTTGGAAAATATGGCGTAAAATAAGAGAAAAAAGTAGCAGTACCCCCATTGGCGGGAGATTTCGCTATGTACTAAAATACTAAAAAGAATTTCACTTAAGGGGGCAATAAAATCACAACCTGATTTTCTTAGGCAGACCTCAATTTTCCCACACCATGGCTGATGAAAGTGAATTGGATACGGTGAAGCTCATTTCAGCCGATGGCCACGAGTTTGTTGTGGACCGCAAGGCTGCCATGGTTTCTGGCACTATCAAGTCCATGTTGTCGGGGCCTGGTATTACGCATTTGCTCTATTTCCTCCGCACAAGGTACTAATTATTCGATTTTGAAGGCACCTTCACGGAGCAGGCTCTTGGCGAAATCAACTTCCGCGAGATTTCTACCCCCATTCTCGAAAAGGTGATACAGTATTTTTACTACAAGCTGCGCTACACCAACAGCACAACCGAAATCCCTGAGTTCCCGATCGAGCCAGAGGTTGCACTTGAGCTGCTGATGGCTGCCAATTTCTTGGTAAGGCAACTCCAATCCCCCCCCCCGTCTGTTTGGATACGTTGCTGAAGTTTGTACATTAGGACACTTAAAATCCAGATTTTGGCCAGTTGCTTGTCGCGTTTGTTTAAAATCCAGTGTCATTTTATTGTGTGGCCAACTGCGAGCGCCAAATAAATGTCACTTCTGTACTCTTCTTCGTTCTCAAAGAAACATAAATGGCTAGGAGAGCAATCGGTATACTTGAGAGCGTTGGTCATGTGTTTCTGGGCAGCCATACACTCCTAACCGGCAAGTTTCGGCCATCAGCAAGTTGCGCTTGCGTCCCTGAATAGCATGGGCAGCTTACCAGGCTTGGCCTGTACGTCCTTTCGGCAATCATGGTATTGTTTACACAGTTCCAGAGCCTCGTAGGCGGTTAGCCCGTAGAGCCGGCCTGTCCGTAGGTTTGTGATGAGCAAGAGTCAATGACTTACGCCGAGGAAGCCAGTAGGTACCTAAGAGCAAAGAAGCAATGGTTCCTGTTCGGCCATGTCCACCTCTGAGTGTGAATGGCTTGCTTAGGATTCACACACACATAGAAATTTGTATTATTTTTTAAAAAAATAACATCAAAAAAATATACCAAAGAAAAAAAAACAAAACAAAACAAAACAAAACAAATCAAAACAAATCAAAACAAAACCAAAACCAAAACCAAAACAAGTAGCATACCTACAGTGAAGATACACACTCTCCCCTCGGTTAAGCATATCAATGATCTCCGAAATCAGAGCCAAAACGTCATCATCGGCGCCTGTGCCTTTATCTGCAAAGAAAGGCATGAAGATCTTAGGTGGAACAGAGACCACGACTTGGCACATTGCGCCTACCGTATATCGGAAAGTGTCGATAGGAAATGCGTGAAGCTGGACATGGAAACTCGCTTGGCGCTTGGCTTATCAAGCGCGCAATACCCTCATAATAGAGTCGCCCTTGTCGCTCAAGTTCAGCTTTTGTCATCAAACAAACAAACGTGGTCGTGCCTATTCCAGGTGTCAGAAGGTTCTCATGGTGAGGAGAAAACTGTGAGCACGAACCAGCTTTGAGTAGGTCAGCCACGAGTTGCTGGCGCTTGGGATACGCTCCTGCCAACACTCTCCCCTTTAAGACCCAGAAAGACCAGTCTGTAGGGCCTACTCCTCAATGAGTCAGCTTGCTTCTGGCCGCCACGGAAAACGTCGTGTACCTGCCATAGTCTCTGGCGCGGACTCTGGAAGGGAAAGAGGCAATTCGAGCACTGTGGCCTCTGCCTGATCACATTGAGCTTTCCCCTTCGCCTTTCCTCGGGTAGAAGCCTCCTTAGTTATTTTTTTGCCCCCTCTTGGTGCTTGCATGTTGAATTTTGTTTGCTCCTCCCAAAATCTTGCTCTTATTGTGTGTGCCAAATGGGAACAAAATCAACTTCACAGAATGGGAATTGAGAATAAAAAATGTTTTAAGGCGCCTCACTCTTGCCGTGCGGTTCTCACAACAGCCATACAAGAAGGTACATATTCATGCGTCTGTCTGATCAGTTTTCGGCAGGCTCTTTGCCCTTTCTCTCACCTCTTTTACGTGCTCCACTACAGCATGGGCCTTGTGGACTTTCTCTTCCTCGAACAGCTACAAGTACGACAACGGTGTAAGCCTCAAACCTTCGTTTAGCCGGGTTCTACGTACGGCGCGTCTTTGGTGCGCTCTTTCTTGCTTCGCTTTAATGATATCCGGGGAAACCAACTTCTTGGGCGAGTTCTGCAGCCTGTCCTGTACGGGTGTAGACTTGGTGGGTGTCCTTGAAGTCACAAAATCTGACTTGTCTACAACGCTAATCAGGCCAAATGATCTCATAGAGCTGACGAAGTAGCTTACCAACTTCTATGATGACAGGCTTTGGAAGTTCGCTGTCAGCCATCTGCATCACGTACGCGCTCGTTCAGGTGTGCTTATCTACGTTTTGGCGGGAAACGTAATCTGGCGCCTGGCTCCAAACCTGGCTTTTTTCTGGGTTGGTTGTTTGTTGGTTAAAGAAGGCGAGGAGATGGAAGTGCCTCCACCTACAACCTTCAGCCCACCTAGCGGAAGCCCAGCTCCACCCCAAACCCAGCTCTCAAAAACAGAACCATTCTCAGCGCTGCAAACTTCTCATTCTTCTGCTACCCTACCCTCTACCTCTTCGCTCCTTCCCTTTGCTCCTACAAAGCTCCCTCCTTTGGCTTCGCTCAGCTTATCTGTCGCAGCGTCCAAGGTTTCTCTTCCAGCGCCTTCAATACCCTCTACTTCTCAACTAGCCACTACAAGCTTACCCAATCCGCACCCAGTTGTTCCCAAGGCACCCCCTACACCAGACAGCTCAACCGCGGAGACATCCACAGACGACGTAAACACGACCGAGGGAGACGATGGGGATAGTGCCTTAGGAAAGAGAAAAAGAAAGCGTACTTCGCCCGAACAACTACGGGTGCTTGAGGCCACCTTCGCCCAAGAGCAACACCCCACTCTCAGCACTCGCAACCAACTGGCTGCGCAGTTAGGAATGACTCCGCGAAGTGTGCAGATCTGGTGCAGTTTTTATTTAATTTTTTTGTTTATCTTTATAATTATTTTTTTTTCGAGAGGTGAAAGAACTCAGCCATCTAAACCAGGTTGCTTGTATACCAGGTTTCAGAACCGACGAGCGAAAGCACGCAACCAGAGTCAAGTGGCTCCGACGCCTGCACTCGCGCTCTCGAATAGCACAACCGTGGCTGTTCCTCGCGAGGCTTCACACGCAGACGCTGCCCTTCTATCTTCAATATTCCATCTTGCTGCTGCCGCTTCTGGGGTTTCACAGCCTGCCGAAGGGGAAGGAGAAGCAACCAATTCTCCTGATTCCAAGTCCAGGGAAGAGGAGTACCGGAAACAAGAAACCAAAAAAATCAAGCTAGGGCCTGATAGTTCGAAGCCGCCAACAAGCATCAGCGAAGAACCTCAAAAGAAAGGAAGCTTTTCGAAAGGTGGAATTCAAGCAGCGCTGTTGCGGGCTGCGGTGATGGGAAGGGAAGAAAAAGTACTCAAGCTGCTGCGGAAGGAGAAAGGCGATAGACCGGCAATTGATCAAGCACGAGAGACAGCGCTAGTTGGTGCGGCGTCTGTTGGACATGTTGGAGTCGTGGAATGTCTGCTGTCTCATGGCGCTTCTCCTAAAGCATCCGATGAATGCGGATACAGCGCCTTGCACGCAGCCTCGAAAAATGGGCATCAGCGGATAGTCGAGCTCCTTCTGGAAGCTGGTGCAGATGCACTTGCCACCGAAACTGTGGAAGGAGAAACTCCACTTCATCTTGCCGCCTTCAGGGGGAGGAATGGAGTTGCGAATCTTTTTATTCGCCGACAATCACCGCTAAACGTGCAAGACCGACGAGGCTTCACCCCTATGCACCATGCAGCTGTTAATGGCCACCTATCACTGGTACAGCTCCTTATAGACAATGCCGCTGCCATCGATCACCGCTGCAACCGAGGCCGCTCACCACTTCATGCCGCGTCTCTACACGGATTCGTTGACGTGGTTGATCTCCTACTTCGTCGCGGAGCTGATCCCAACGCTCGCGATGCCTTAGGCGCAACAGCACTACACTATGCTTCCCGCGAGGGGCATGAGCGCGTCGTCTCTCGTCTTCTTGAGGCAGGGTGTGCCTTGGGGGCGATGAATTCTGGCGGAATGACTGCGCTGCATGTGGGCGCCCTGGCTGCAAACGAAGGAGTCGTAAGCCTGCTGCTCGAGCACATAGCTGATCCCTTGTTGGAATTGCGTGATGCAAACGGACGAACAGCCCTGCACCTGGCCTGTCTCAGCGGTTCGCTAGGAGTGGTACGGCGTNGCGTGTGCTCGCGGCCGGAGCGGACCCTGAGGCCAAGGACGCAGGAGGTGACAAGCCAGTACAACTGGCCGCTCGCAAAGGGCATATTGCGATAGCTAAGGCTCTGCTCCACTCGACTCATCCATCCGTCAATTCCAGTCCCGTTTCTCCGAATTCGCCTGCCATGATCCCGACGAACGGGACGCACGCGGAGCAGGCCTTTGACGACCTGGTGGAAGACGATGACGCAGAAGACGAAGAAATCGATGACGGGGAAGAGGAGGAGGAGGAGGAGATGGTCATTGATGAGGGTGACGATTAAATGCGATAGCCAAGGCCGTTCATGTACAGGAGAGAGGACTCAGCCCTTTTATTTATACTTGTTTTTATTTTATTTTATTTTTTGTTCAGTACGGAAGCAAGCCTCCCAGCTGAGGGAAGAAAGCGCAAGGCCATGATTTACGTACAGACTTAAGTGCGAGAGACGTCTCTTCTCCCGCAGCTTAAGTCAAAGAGAATTCCATAGATTTGACAGCGATAATTAGTGCGCTGTGGTGGCCTTTTGCACTGGCTTGGTTGCGTAGGGATGGTTCAGAGAGCGTCGGAAAAGTAGAATGTGGGGCTCAGGATCGTGTCGTTCATAGTGCTCCCACCCGGGTGACTGCTGTACCCCAAGGGCGCGCCATTCTGTCTCCGTAAGCAAGCGGGCAGGGATCTTCTTCGCCAATTGCTTAGGCAAGATGACGTGCCTGGGTATACAGTCAGAGAGAAATCTTTTCTAAACAAGTTGTTATTATGAGCCTGACTTACCTGTACTCGTATTCGTCGTCGTTGTACTTATCGGAATAAATGATTTGCTGCGACATGTTGCGCGTGGTCCTAGCTGTGTGTGAAGAACTCCTGCAAGTTTGGCGCCAACCACATTGGTGTTTGGCGCCAGAAAAATGGCGCCCTGTGGCGGAATGTAGAGAAGCGCAACAATTTAAGGCATGGTAGGCAATAGAGTTGCTGCCCCTGGTCGCCCTCATCATTCACACCCAGGTGGAGGACGATGGATGCTCCTGCGTCCAAGTTGGGGGGCTCCTCCACCGGGAGAGAAGAGAAAGCAAACAACCCACCAAAGAAGAAATCACTTGTGCAGACTCATGACAAGAAGACCAAACAAACCAGGGGGACACCCTCATCAGCCCGAACGGCAGGGAATTTGGTTGCGTTAAATCTTGCGCGTGACCAGGGTAGCTCTTCCGAAGGAGAGTTCGTCGATGGTACGGCTAGGCGCGTGGTTGTAATTTAAAAAAAAAAAAATCGGCTTACATGTGTCTCTGGCGCTATTAGAGCAAACAGAAAGGTCAATAAGTCCGCCCGACAGCTCAAACACAGACGGAGAGGGGGGAGGCGAGGAAATGGGCGAAAATACCGGCGACGAAGTGGATTCGTTCGACGAGTACATTGAAGATGACGACAACGACAACGCGGAGGTTGGCCTGTATAACTCTTTGAGCTTTATTGCTCCTCCCCGCCTCAACACCCGCCTCATCGATGCAAGCGTCATGGGTCCGGACTCTGGCCGCGGTACCTCTTCCCCTCCCAGCAAATTAACCCAATAAATAAACTGCAAGTCTTTCAAAGGAGGGCACAATAAAAGTACAAATAAAATAACTGTAAATATATATATATATATTTATAAAAACAAAAAATACTACTGCTGACCATGCGGCTGGTGATCAGAATTGACAGAGGCGCAAAGACGCGAGATCGAGGAGGGAGCGATGCTCATCGCCCAGGCCATGGGCGAGGCCCGGATCGTCGCATGCCAGGCTCTCTGGCGTCGCGCGCTCTGTGTCAGACGTTTCCGCATTCTCGGTATAGTAACCCTTCCCAACCCAATGCCACTCCTGTCGTGCTTCACTCTGCTCTCTCTCTCAACGGGTTTTAACCTTCCCCCCCCTGTAATGCCTATCTATTCTTTTTATGATTGGGGGGAAGGGCAGCCCGGATGAATCGCAAGCGAGGCGCAATTGTGAGGGAGATCGTGGCGTCGGAAGAGGAGTACGTGACGGACCTCAGCCTCGCTGTCGACATGTATCTCAAGGCAACCCTCCCCGCGCCCCCTCCCCTTTTCCCGGCGATTTTCCCGTCAAATGCATTCTTTCGTTTATTACGTTCCTCATGTGTACTGTCTCCGGACTGCAGCCGCTCCGGGATAGCCTTTCCTCGAGCGAACCAATCCTGCCATCGGAGACAACTCTCCGCTCGTTGTTCTCCGACATGGAAGTCATCAAAAACTACAACTCGGCCCTGCTCGAGCAAGTCCGGCGACGCCACGCCCAGTGGGGACCCTACCAAATGATTGGTACATCACCCATCACCCATCACCCATCACCCATCACCCATCACCCATCACCCATCACCCATCACCCATCAATAATGATTATAATACTCAACCAATCGCCAATAAGCAAGAAATAACTCCCCAGTGGGCCACACCATCTCCAACCCACCTTGCCTTCTCTCAGGCGATGTATTTGTGCGAATGAATCACTTCTTGAAGGCATATTCCAACTATTGTAAACACTACAAAGAGGCCCTGGTGACGCTCGGTATGCCGCCCGCCCCACCAATCGGAGCGCTTTCTCTTCTCCCTCCCCCTTGTCTGTGGTCGGGTTCCTGATCTTTATACATGTGTGTGTGTGTGTCTGTGTGTGTGAATGCATGCCCTTCCNNCCCCCCCCCTCTTTTCCTCTTGATGCAGGCCAACTGTACAGAAACGGTCGATTCGTGGCCTTCTTGCGTACCGTGGCCGAGGGGCCCGCCATGAACGGTCGCACCCTCGAGCACTTCCTCGCACTACCTGTAAACCGCATCCCCGCCTACGCGTACTTCATCCTCTCCTCCCCCCCCCTCCCCTTTTTCCACCTCCTCCTTCCCTCCCATTATACTCTCTGTCCGGCCCGAAAGAGGGGCAGATCGATTACACATGTGTCCTCCTCTTCCGTGTCTGCCTTCTCTCCCACCCCGTCCTCGACCACACTCTCCCTTACTCCCTGCCTCCCTCCTTCCCTGCTATGCGCTGGCGACGTGTGTGGTGGCGTGGTTGGTTGGTTGGTTGGTTGGTTGGTTGGTTGACATGCAGCGACATGCTGGGCCGGCTCGTGCGACATACGTGGGCGACCCACCCCGACCGGCCGGACCTCTGCGAGGCGTGCGATTCGCTACGGGAGGTCACCTCCTACGTACAGGACTCGCGCGCCGACGTGCACAACATCCTCACCGTGCTCCACATCCAGACCGCCCTCCTCGGCACCGACAAGGCATACGCCCCCTTCTCTCCCCCCCTCCCCCCTTCCCCTTCTCTCCCCCCTCCCCTCTTCCCTCCGGCAGTGTTTTCTGACGCCATTCCGCTGGGGGTGTGCGAATGTGTGCCGTCGCGATGGTGGTCTGCAGAACATCGTGACGCTGGGGCGACGCCTGGTGAGGCAGGGCGAGCTGCAGGAGGTGGCGCGGGACGGCGGCAAGGGCCCGCTGTGGCACCTCTTCCTGTTCAACGACATCCTGTTGTGGACGCGCCCCGTTGTCTCCTACTCTCCCTCCCCCTCCCCCTCCTCCACCACCTCCACCACCTCCACACCGGCAACCCCATCGGTACCGGTGCCAGCATCCTCCCATGCTTCCTCCTCCTCTTCCTCCTCCTCTTCGCCGTCCACCTCCGCGACGGTCATCTCCTCGTCGGCCCCCTCGGCATTGTCGCCGCGGCGCGGCAGTTGGGCGTTTCTCTCGAATTCCTCGGAAATTTTGCTTCCTCGTACCTCGTCCTCGTCGTCCCTCTCGTCCTCCTCTTCCTCCCCGTTGGCGCCCTCCTCCGGGGAAATGTCAATAGAGGGCAAGTTCAGCGTGGAGATGATCGACGAGCTGGTTGACGTGAGCGTGTCCGAGGTGGACCTGCCCCAGAACTGCAACCCTGAATCCGATGTACACACACACACAACACACACACAACACACACACACACACACACACACACAATGCGTACATTAACCCTAGCCATGGCTCTGCTGACCACCTCCCTTTTCTTCTCAAAAAAAAAAAACAAAAACAAAACAAAACAAAACAAAACACAAAACACAAAACAAGGACGACTACGCGATGCAAGTGGTGCGCAGCGGGGCGGGCCCCCCTGTGCTGCTCATCGCTCAGAGCTCGCGAGAACGCAGGACGTGGCTTCAGGACCTCTACTCGTGCATCGATGACGCGGTGTCGAAGCATTACCTGCGGCTCGGCAAGCTCACCACTCCGCTGGTGATTGATGAGCGAAAGCAGGTGATGCACCGCGAGCTGCTGGGGCTCGTGCAGCTGCGCAAGGACGCCTCAGGGATCACGCCCGCACACGGAGGCAAGCGCAAGGAGAAGAAGAAAGCGGGGGGCCGCAAGCGGGTCGCCCTCGGGCGCATTCTGCCCAAGGCTCGAAGGCTTTCTGACGCCACGCCGGAGCCGCCGACGCGCACAACGCAGAACCCTCTGGCGCAGGTGCCGCTGCGACAGTCCATTGCGGCGGCGCCGCCGAATGGAATGGAAGCCATGGTATCAGCGGCGCCCTCGCCGTCCTTGCCGGTGGTGGTGGGGGCGGGCGGGATCGGAACCCCCGACTCCGGCCATCACTCCAAGCTACACAAGTCTGCGTCGGTGACGCAGCTTGATCTGCTCATGGCCGAGATGAAGAACAACCCGCGAGCGATGATCCATCTTGCGCCACGACTCGAACACACCATGCAGCGACTCAACCAGCACGAGTGGGACGACGAGCGGCTGCGAAAACAGAAAGAGCGAGAGCAGAGAGAGAAAGAGCGTGAACGTGAAAGGGAGAGGGAAAAGGAGAAGCGTAGCGGAGGATCGAAGACGGGCTTTAAGCGATCGCTGTCGCTGAAGATGCGGGGCGAGAAAAAGTACGACAAGGATCGGATAGGCGGCGTGGACAACAAGGCCCACGGCAACAGCAGGGACAACAAAGCTAGCAGAAAGGGCAAGGAAAGGGACCGAGAACGAGGAGACCACCAGGAGGACCACGCCGGGAACGAGGAAGGGAACACTAGCAGCGGCTCGGACTGACTCTTCACTGTCGCCAGAACGATTATCCACACTATCCACACGTGCCTTCCCGCACTGCCAGCAAAACCCTGACCTGTCGAACCCGCTTACTAGCCTTTGTCGTTCCGTTGTAAAAACAACGTCTACTACGTGAATGGAATTTCTTTACTCTACCTAAAGGCAGGGCCAATAGAATCACTCCTCGAAAGATTTAAATAAATAAATAAATAAATAAATAAAAAACAAAACAGTGTACCTTGTGCAGAATTTTCCGGTTTGAACTAAAACCAACTTCATGCGACCTCATTCTTTTCTCACTCATCACATTTGTTGCAAAGATGAGCATTTCTATTGGGATGTGGTAAACCCATCAGATGCAGGGTGCGTAGTACGTGTAATGCAGAACCGCTGGATAAACCAACAATGTAGGCTAAGGAAATGTATTCTGTGGTCGATTTTGTTCCCCTTCACACAAGACAGAAACCAGACCCAATGTATTGGCAATCATGCAGGGCATTACTAAAGTCAAATTGACTATTATTTATTTTCCCCCCTTTGCCGTGGCTTGCTCGTTTCTCAGATCTAGTGCCTGTCCTTCTTCTTCATGCCGGAGACCACGTCATCCACTCTAAGCAAAAGACAGGCGGCCTCAATCGCGGTCTTGATGGTCTGCGCCTTCACTGAATATGGCTCGAAGACGCCGAGGGAGAGCATGTCGGCCAGAGAGCCCTTCATGCCGTCAATGCCCCAGGTGGTGTTCTTGCCCTCAGCGTGCTTGGCCCTCAGCTCTGTCAGCACACGCACCACGCTCGCCCCGCAGTTCTCGGCGAGCGTCCTAGGGATCACTTCCAGCGCGTTGGCGACGGCAATGTAGGGCCACTGTTCCACGCCTTCGATCGACTTGGACTTCTCTCGCAGGGCCTGCGACAGGGTCATCTCCGTGGCGCCGCCTCCCGGGCACAGGCGCGGGTCCAGAAGAACGTTGCGCGCCACGCATGTGGCGTCTTGCAGGTTCCTCTCCACCTCCTTCAGCACGTCCTTGCTCGCACCGCGCAACAAAATCGTACAGGCCTTGGGATCCTTGCAATCCTCCAGGAAAGAGAAATACCTGATGATCCACGGCAGGGCAGCAACAGTGGGTCGCAACACACGTCAGCCTACGGCGGATATCCCACAGAAAGAGAAAGAGGGGGCAGGCAATCTGAAGAGGGGAAGGGCCACGCACTCATCGCCGATCTTCCTGACCTCGAAGAGTCCGCACTTGGTGCCGAGGTCGCTTTCCTTGGCCTCCTCAACTCTGTTCACGATCGTGGCCCCGACAGCCCGTGCGATTCTGTTGTTGTCTGTCTTGCGGAGCCTGCGCAGAGCCGTGATGTTGTTCTTCACGAAGTAGTGCTGCACCAGATCTGATGTTGCGCAAAGTGGAAAGGTATGTGCAGTGAGCACTCAATGCAGGGCGATTATTCTGGTGATGCTCAAGTGCGCACCAGAGATGCCCTTCTCTGTGATGACCAGGTCAGGCTTCAGTGCGATGATGTGGTCGCACGTCTTCTTGGCCCATTCCTCCTCGGCCTTAAGAACGGCCGTCCAGTCGCTCTCCTTGGTCACATCCATGATGATGTTGTTCTCGCCCTTCGTGTACTCCAGAGGGCAATCAAGAAGTAGAATGCGGGGATTCTCGATCCTGCGCCTCATTTTTGAGTGAAGCACGTCCTTGTTGAGCATGACGCCCTTCAGCACGTAGCTGTCCTCAAGCTCGCCTCCGGGAACCTTGTGGTTAAGATTAAACAACCTGATTAGCAGAGGGCAAAGGGAAGCGACGCTTAAATCTTAGGGAGTACCTTTTCAATCTTGACGTAGCGCTTGATGTCAATCTCCTTGCGGTTGCCGTCGTGCGTGACAATAGAAGACACGGAATCAAGAGCGAGGTTGCACATCAGATCCATCCATCTGCTGACGAATTTGGTAGAGAGACAGCTCTTGATGATACTCAGCAACTCCTCGCGTTTGGAAATATCGACCTTGAGCGCAAGCTTGTCAAGGGCCTCAATGGCATCGTCCCTGGCCTTGAAGAAGCCGCGAATGATGACCGTGGGGTGCATGTTCCTTTCCAAGTAAGGCTCCGCTACGGTCAGCATCTCGCCAGCTGTAGTGTTGATTAGATCGACGATCTCAACAAAATTATACAGATGAATTGAGATGAAGCGCACCCAGAATTATAACGGAAGTAGTGCCGTCGCCTACTTCCTCGTCCTGCGTCTTGCTAAGTTCGATCATGCTCTTACCGGCAGGATGCGTGACCTCCAACTCACGGAGAATAGCATTGCCATCGTTGGTGAGCACAATACCACCCATCTGATCGAGGATCATCTTGAGCATGGCCCTCGGCCCTAGGGCCGTGCGCACGACGCTGCATACAGCCTTGGCAGCTGCTATGTTGTTTCTCTGGGCCTTACGACCGCTCTCTCGCTTCGTGTTCTCGGCTGTACTCAATTAGTTGATTAATTAATTGTGGAAAGATTTGCAATCAAAAACTTCAATGTAAGCTTAGTACGCACTCAGCACAAGGATGGGAGCCTGCATGGGTGGGGCAGCCATGGTGTGGAAGTTGAGCAAAAAGAAGAGGAAAATGGAGAAGTAAAGCACAATTTAAAAAAGACTTTCCTTTGCCGCATTCTTAAGATTTCAAACACCAACAGTATCTCTTCGTTGTTGCCACCTCTACAGCTCCAACAAAGGCAATCGTCGCAAACTCTTCCAATAAATGGCAAAATTAACCCACAAGCTACCGACCCACGCTAGCGACCGCAGCTTGGCTAAGAGGTTCGTGGAGCCTACAAGAACTAATATTGAGAGATGCAATCAAGTATTTTCGCAATGGTGAAAGGTACCATAGACGTAAAAGACAGTGTACAACACGCGACTTAAAACATAGAGTACCGCGAGTCGATCTATTTCTCGAGCATCAACCTGCACGCGTTAGCCATCACAACGGCAACAAATAGTAATAAATAACAATAACAATAAATGAATATATAAATAAAAAAACCAGTACTCTAGTGATCATGGCAAGCAGGATGGAGGCGGCGTAGATAGGAAATGATTCAACCCCATTGGCGTGGGCAGCAAGGCAGCGACTGGTTTCAAGCACTCATTAACTGCAACATGCCTGATAGAAGCGGGCATGCAGGATAACATACCGCATGTACGACAACACGTTCTCCCTGTATTCCTCTTCCTCTGCTCTATCATTGATAAGGGAAGTGAGAAGGGTTTGTAACGTGTGAGAATAAATAACCCCGGTTGTATAAACAAGGCAACCCAAGAGACGAGCAATACCGTAAAATGTTGGATCGTGGTTCAATCTCATCCCAGGAGTGTCGTCCAAGTCGGCGAAAAAACTTGCGGCGATAGAGGAGAAGGGGCACCCACGCCAAAACTACACACGTCCCAAGTGATGCGACTGCTAGCGCCCACGGTCGACGCCAAAACGAGGGTGGGGGGGAAAGCACATATCCTGCAGGCGTAGGAGAGTGGCCCGTAATGAAAGAGCGCAACATGGAAGGAGGAAAGAAGTTGTCTATAGGGAAGAAGAACGTGGGCGTTGTAAAGTGGCTCATCTTTGAATAAATTTCTAGGTTTACTCTGAATTTTCTTTTTTTTCTTTTTTATGTTCCCCACGTGGCTAGGGCAGTAACGACGACTTAAGTATAGCGAAGATCTCCTCGCAGCGTTTCTTATTTATATATGGCATCATACTCCATGCATCTAGATAAACGATTAGCACGTCTCGGTTCTCCTGCGTAACCATGTCAGCAAAAATCAAGCGCTTAAGCTGCAGATCCTTGGCGAACATTGCAATTATCTCCTGTGCCAGCACAACTTGAAGGCTACACGTCAACAATTAAACTCTGAGAAGTCGCATTGATGAGGTACCTGCTCGTTCAAACGTAATGCTTTCGCTCCTTTCATCAGGTGATCCACCGGCAGCGTCTTTATCTGTTCGATGTAGTTAGCGCCTATCCCTACTGCCAAAGAAGTCTCACCAAATGGTCACCTCTTCTGGAGGAAGCAATCTGCAACAATGTCTGCAGTGGAATTATTGCTTGCTCCATACGCCTGTAAACAAGCGTCTTGGCGAAAAATATAGTTAACGCACGAACATCAACAAAGTCGTTTCTATGCGCACCAGTTCTTGGTACACCTCGCTGAGCAGCTTAGCGTAATGCCTGCATTGCTCATGCAGCTTACCCTCAACACGTCCAATAACCTACGAGAACCAACTTAGACGAGTGGTTTTGTTATTAATAATATAATATATAATATAAAATAGATTGCAGTGGTACGTTATATGTACCTCTTCATTATTGCTAAGGCAACCCCAGAGCGAGGTATTCATGTAACTAATTCGAGAGGTGAGTAGGGACACTCAAAACCGAGAAAGTGGAAAAGGTCGAAATACAGCAGTTCCATCTTTGTATTGACGAGTTTAGCAAGTCGGTTTTCACCCCTCGTGCTGCAGTCTCGCCACGCACCATCAGTTGCTTGCAAGTTTTGCAGCATTGTGGCAAGTGTACTCCTTAATCTTCCGGTATCCATTGGAGGCGAGAACAAATTCCTTTCGGACAAGAACAAATCCATTTCCTGAGCTTTTTCCTGTGCTTGGTTTTGGGTAATGTACTGAAGTTTGCCTCCCAGGAGGACTGGTCCTGCGAATCGAAACATGTTGCTCGGAACCGTTGCTCGCCATCTGGTTGATACTGTGCGACACCGCGGATGACCTCTAAAGGAGCAGCTGAGACGCCATTAAACAACTTGTACAATGGTCCCGTTAGAGCGGAGGCGCCATAGCGCTGTGCTTACAAGAGCCCAAAGAGAAAAGGACAGAGTGCGGCGTTTGCCACTTGAACCGTCAAAGTCTGTTCTTCCGTCTCCAAGAAGTGGTCAGTTGGTTGCAGCCCAGCCACCGAAATCCGCGACCTTCCCCTTTTCGAGAGTAGAGGACCGCTCAACACTCACCCTCAGGCGTAGGATTTCCTCTGTGTTAATGCAGCTACGGCAGAAGGCTGGGAGACATGAAAGCCATCCCAACCCTCAACAACAGCCATCCAGCGGGCTGGTGACAAGCCACAAGCAGCTCACAGCTCGAGCCGTGCCCTCTAGGCAATTAGGAACAAGGAGAGTTCTGAATGAAGCCAGCAGAACAATGGCTGCCACCTTGCTGCAGCTGAACACTTCCCTTGCTTTCCAACAAATAACCGGCTTCCTTGCGGTCAAATGCATCGTCCAGCCCTCTCACTTGCACCCAGAAGGCGATGTGGTGTTCCTTACCCTTGATGAGGAGCTACCCGAGCGAGGAAGTCTGGAGGAGCAATTGGAAGATATCTACAGGTTTTCTTCGAGAGGAGCACGAGCAGAGCTGTGGTACACCGACACCGACGGAGATGCAGTAAGGCTCCAAGATGCAGCAAGTATTGTTTATGCAATCGAGGACTGGCACGAGAGGATAGGGAGGTGGCTTCATGATTCTTCTGAACCCATGCCACAGAGTATGAGGATACAAGCGAAGTTTATTTTCGCTTAAGTGGCCAATGGCTGCCGTTGATTATCCAACAGCTTCGTTGCAACCACGGATTCAGATTAATAGAAGGCCGTATAAAACACGTATGCTGCCGAAATCGTGAACAGAGTGGACAGCAACAGGAATGTGTACTTGTAAATATCTTCTGCGCTCCACCTCACAGGGGTACTCCTGCCGCCAAGTTTTAAGTTATGGCCCGCACAGCGTAATGGAGGAAGGGATTGATTCTCCTACCGTACTGATCGGTAATGCTCTACTGTACTGTACAGTAATCGTAATCGATTCACCAATAAACGAATTCGGGACGGTGAACTGACCCACGGGTAAGGATAGCGGAGAAAAGGAGAGCTAGATCACAACAAGCGAAGGCACAACACCCTGAGACCCCCGCGAGGCACATAATGGGAAATGGAAAGTTTACCTCAAAGGAATGACAGCCCTCGAGCGAGCCAGAAGAGCCGGAGGTGGAAGGCGTCTCATTAGATTGAGCGCTTCGACGAGTATTCCATCTACTTTCTGCGCAACGGGGTTAGAAAGACATCTACCAATAGCAAACGGACAGTTGCACAGTCTGGAGGACGAGCCTGAGGCTGGTCGAGGTGAGTGTCAGGAAGATGGCTGAGGAAGGAGTGCACGGCCGGATATTCGCATTCCTGACGCAATATGTCCGGATACGAACGGACCACAAGCGCAGCACTCACGTAGAGACACAACATGGGATGGCCCACCAGGAAGGCATCGTAGAGTCGTGTGATGCTCGTCCATTGCTCGACGTCGTGAGCGAACCACGTCAGTACCCAGGATATGGCGTAATAAGGTTCGACACCTGCCCCCAGTTAGTGTTGATTGGTGGTTCTTTGTTAGGGCGCGTCAAAAGGGTATACCGCACCAGACCGGCAAAGGAACGAGGAGAGTTCTGGATGAGCGAAAGAGATAATGTGTGGTAAAAGTGAAAGTAGCTGAGTTGTGCTCTCTAGTGTGGGATTCATCGCTGGTGTGTTAGAGTTAAGAAAGGGTGTGTTCTTCAACAAATATAACGAACAAATTAATCAACACCGTGGCGAAAAATGGAGAAAAGGATATCGCAGATGGTGAAGGGCGACGCGCTCAAGCATCGCATGAGCGCGCGGCTCACCAGAGAGAAGAAGAAACACAGTAGCAACGTCATGAAAGCCCTGCATGGGAAGAGTCAGCGCTCATGGGGTATCTAATTGGTTGAGATACCCTAACTACCTGGTAGTAATGTAGTTCTGGATGAGCGGCGAGGAGGACATTGATAATTCTGGCGAGCTCACGGCGCTTGGCGTCGCGCTGACCCTCAGAACCACGGAAAAAGCTGTTGAGAGATCTGTCTATGTCACGCTGCACTTGCTCTTTGTCTCTATGATTATCACCACCCGCTTCATTGCCCGGTTTAGTGTGAGTCGTGGAAGAACGCGTAACAAAGTACCTCTGGGATATGCGACAGTCGTTGGGACCAGGCCCAGTAGAAGTGGCCAGGCCTCGCGCCGGATGCTGTCCGACATAAGGCCACCTGTTCCAGCGGCAGCTGCTTCGCGAACGAAATGCATGCCTTCTGCACCTTCCAGCTGTAAAAAACACACTTGAGTTAACTCTGTTGCTGCACAGGAGCTGAGCGCGTTACTCGAAGAGTCACAAGCAGTGCATTCCGTTTGGTGGCAGCCTGCTCTTTCTCATCTCTTCGCCGTCGCTTCATGGGTGTATTTATTTGCCCGTAGAAGAAAAGACGCGAAAAAAGTGAGAAATTTGGTACGTTTGGCGGGAAGGAGGGGCGAGGAATGTCTGCTCCGTCAGAGCGATGGGGCCATGTTGTCAACGTGTTACGTGCGGTAGGAGCATGGAGAATGGCGTCCGGCGGAAGTGCGGAGGGCAGCTCCGACAATCATACCCGATTGGGTCAGCAGGTCTGGGTGCATCCTCGGCTTGTGGCGTTGGTGGCCGTTGCGGCAATGGGTGCCGTTGGTGGGACCGCCCTTCTTCTGGCTTGGATTCTTCGTCGCAGGAAGTCGGTGTCTCTGCCGTGCACGGAACAAATGAAGCCAGACGTAAGTGGTAGTGGACAAGAGGAGCAGCCAACCGAACTGCTCATGGATGGTCTTGCTGTTACAAGGTGCGCTTCAGCTGCCAAAGTGGCTAATTCTCCGTTGGCTCTTTGTTGACGTTTGCTCCGCCGTAGCTCTCCCGAATATCAGCATTCAGCACCAGCACCAGCACCAGCACCAGCACCAGCACCAGCACCAGCACCAGCACCAGCAGTACGACTCGTCAGCCTGTCTGTCTGCTGCAGAAACTCGTTAACCGAGTTTTTGGCCTTTCAGGAAGAAGCAGGTGTCGATCTGCCACTCAGTGCCTGCCCTCCCCTGCCGCTCAGTTGCGCAGTGATCGCACTCGAAGAGGAGCGGTACCGGGACCACA
>CDFF01071038.1:0-28229 GCA_000826265.1 Acanthamoeba culbertsoni
AGGGGGGAGAGGAAGGGGTTGGCATGGATACATGGAGAGGGAGAGGGAGACGGAGAGGGAGAAAAGGCGCCGGGTGCAGACGCATACCCTGATGTCCCGAGCCGATCTTTAGCAGCTCGCTGGAGGATCCCGCGTTCAAGTGCACATAGAGGTACCGGCCGTCGAAAGCCGTGCTGTGCGTCGCTTTGGTGCGAGTCACGACGTGCGCCATGCTGGCGAACGCATCCGCTGGCGGAAAGAAAGAAAAGGAACGCTCCTGAGCGATTTCTTATTCTTATACGAAATCGTAACCGAACAGGGACAGGCAATCAAAGAGGGAGGGGAAGGGGGGAAGGGGGGTACAGGTAAGGTCGAGAGAGGAGAAGGAGGGAGGCATGCCGCCCGCAAATGTGCGCAGGACCGACTCAACGTCCACCGTGGCGTCGTACGTGGTTTGGGCGAACTGCTGCTCTGTAAGCAGCATGTAGATGAGAGCTAGCGGCCATCGCAGCGAGCCTCGAATGGCAGTCAAACGCATCAGATTGGTGAGGACTAAGCTGTGCACATCTGGAGAAGGGAGCACGGTGAGCCGCCGGAAAGCTTAGGAGGAGGAGGAGGAGGAGGGGAAGGAATGGCCCGCTTAAAGGACCCCCCCCCCATTTTTTCTTTGGTATTACGTGAGTCACGGATGTCAAGCAACTTGACGAGATGCGCTATCAGCAGATCGAGAGAGGCATCCTCCCGCGCTACTTTGCGGGTAAGTGTAGTGGCATCGAGACGTTGCGAGAGGTCGACCAGCATCTATTCATCACACACACACACACACAAGCGTTTTGGTGGGGAGAAGGGTTGGAATCGCAAGTGTTTGGATTGGGGAATATAGAGATAAATCTAGTCCAAGTTTCAAGCATGGAAAGGAGGGCTGGGAATGGGAATGAGAATGAGAAAGGTACATGAAGGACGACGGAGTGATGCGTCAAGGCCAGGTGCTCAATCAGCGGCAAATACACTTGACGGCACAGGACCAGGAGATTGGAGGCTCCCGCTCCGTTCCACGAAGAGCTGCGCATATACTCCAGCTGATGGGCAAACTATTCCGAGTGTGGCCACCATGCATATCAAGAGGGAGTGTTTTCCCATAACACGAGCAGGGGCCCAGTGTGAGTGTAGTGCGCCGAATCACACAACACGCAAGGGAAAGGAGGGGGAGAGAGAGAGAGAGAGAGAGCAGAGAGAGCTTTGGGGGGGGGAGGTTGCCAAGTCACCCATTGCGCTGATATGCTCGTGAGAATGATGGTAAGCGCGGTTGTGCGGGCGGTAGAATCGGTGCTCGATGCCCCTTTCTGCTCATCATATAAACGAGTCAGGTCTTGGTTTGCCCGAAAATTGGCGAGTGGCTTATCAGCGTTGAGCCATAAGTCAAAGCCGTACGATAACGTAATCCAGAAGAGATTCGGTCGAGCTCACAAGCTCACGGGAAGGGTCGGATCCCAGCATGCGACGGGTGGTTTTCGCAAACGTGTTTGCCAGCTTCGCGCACAGCTGCATTACACGGGCAGAAGGTAAGCGTTTTGTCTTATCTTGTCCAGTATCATCCGTTTAGGGGGCTACTCGCAGCACAGAAGAATGCTCACCTCGGGGGCTGTCGAGTGTAGCAACGGTAGCAGATGCACGTGTATTCCTTCGACCAATTGAAGCACAATGGGCACATTACCTGCCTGACCATTTTGAAACACATCCCCGACCTTTAGGCACACTCACTCACAAACAGCGTTGATATCCCGAGGATGCGGATGGACGCACCTGCAGCGGACGTGGCACATAGAGAGGAGGATGATCACATAGGGTCATACCCATATTGGCGTCCGCTCGTCGGCCTACTTCTGCCGCCTGTGCGAGAACAGAAATAGAAGTGAATGAATTGTGTGAATACAGCCGTTATGGCCGGTGGCGATGAAAAACGTTTGCAGAGCAGCACTCACCGCTTCATCCACAGCCTCTGGTTCCCCTTCATTGACAAGCCGATTCAAATCGGAAGAAACGCGAGAGTTGCTCTCATAAAGGGAAAAAGCCTGGACTCTCAGCGCTTCCCTGCATATATGTGTGCCTTGCTCAGAAACGGTTAATCATCACCAGAAGAAAGACAGATTACAGCTGGCACGAATCGAAAGACGGCAGTAGGCAGGAATCTTGGAGCCCTGCAACGGTTTCTCCCCGTTCTGCCTCAGCCTCCATCGTACGGTGGCAGGATGCTGAGATTCCTTTTTAATTTAATTATTTTACTTTTGCCAGAATTTATTTCTCATTGCAGTAATTGCCTGCCGTTTGGCATTCTTGTTCATTTCCTTGACATTTTCCCGTAAGACTAAAATAGTTTGGATTGCTGACCACGTCGGTCTTGTGTGCGTGTCGCCCCCCACAGTGCGTCGACTAAAACCGATTCAAACGGGGGTCAACAACACGGCCACTTGTTCTTGGTAGCCACAAATTGGGTGAACAAGAGGGATCGAAAAACGAAATGCTTACCAAGCTCGAAACCAAGAGCAACCGAGTGAAAGGTCTTAGCTTCCACCCTAAGAGGCCATGGATTCTCGCCTCCCTCCACAACGGCCTCATTCAACTGTGGGACTACAGGATCCGAACACTGTTGGATCGATTTGATGAACACGATGGTGTCGATTTCCTTTCCCCTCTTTTTAGGAATTGATTCTTGTTTCTTTAGTCTAGCTGTAGCTAATCAGTGGGTTTTTTGGCTCCCAGGCCCAGTGAGAGGGATAAATTTCCACGCCACACAACCGCTGTTCGTGTCAGGTGGGGATGACTATAAGATTAAGGTGTGGAACTACAAGCTGCGGCGCTGTCTGTTCACGCTGCTGGGTCACATGGATTACATCCGCACGGTTCAGTTTCACCACGAATATCCTTGGATTCTTAGCGCATCCGACGACCAGACCATACGAATTTGGAATTGGCAGTCACGCACCTGCATCGCAGTGCTTACTGGCCATAACCATTATGTCATGTGTGCGCACTTTCACCCGAAGGAGGACCTCGTTGTGTCTGCTTCGCTGGACCAGACGGTGCGCATTTGGGACATCTCAGGTACACAACACAACTACGATTATTGTTTCTTTGCCCGCTTTAAACGGCTTGCCGTATCTTTGACAGGGTTGAAGAAGAAGAACATTTCCCCCGCGGGCGGAATAGACGATCCACTTCGTCTTGCTCAAAACGATCTCTTCGGCAATCCCAACGTGGTGGTCAAGTACGTGCTCGAGGGCCACGACAGAGGAGTCAATTGGGCTGCCTTCCACCCCTCCTTGCCACTTATCGTATCTGGTGCGGACGATCGCTCAGTGAAACTATGGAGAATGAACGGTACGCGATTTGTCTTCCTGTTTGCTTTGCCCGCTGCGTCGTAGTTCACAAATGCAACACCTTCTCGTTCGCCCCGTCTGGTGTGCACTATGACAGATACAAAGGCGTGGGAAGTTGATACGCTGCGTGGGCATTACAACAATGTGTCCTGCGTTATCTTCCACCCTCACCAGGAGCTGATTTTGAGTAATTCGGAGGACAAGACGATACGCGTGTGGGACATGTCCAAGCGAACCGGCGTTCAGACCTTCCGTCGAGAGCAGGACCGCTTCTGGATCATCGCGGCACATCCCGAGAACAACCTCTTTGCTGCGGGTCACGATACGGGCCTGATCGTGTTCAAGCTTGAGCGAGAGCGTCCTGCCTACGTCGCACACAAGGGGGCGCTTTTCTACGTCAAGGACCGTTACCTTCGTACCTACGAGTTCGCCTCTAGCCGCGACGTGCCGGTCATGTCCATCCGGCGGGCCGTGGCCAAGTCGCCGCGCTCTCTGTCGTACAATCCGGCGGAGAAGGCGGTGCTGCTGTATTCCGACGCAGATGGGGGCACCTACGAGCTCTACAAGCTCCCTACGGACGGCCGCTCGGCTGACTCGGTCGAGTCCAAGAAAGGCGCTGCGAATGCTGCCGTCTTCATCAAGGCTAACCGTTTTGCTGCGTTGGATTCCAAGGGCGGCCAGTTGCATATCAAGAATCTCAAGTGCGAGACGGTCAAGCGTCTTCCTGTCCCTCCCGGCACCGACATGATCTTCCCCGCAGGCCTGGGTTTCCTCCTCCTCCGTGCCGAGGACAAGATCATTCTGTTCGACCTGCAGCAGAAGCGCGCAGTCGCCGAACTCACGGCTCCCAATGTCAAATACGTGATATGGGACGACAAGGGCGCGCACGTTGCTCTTCTGGGCAAGGACTCCCTCGTACTCGCGACCCGCAAACTGGAGCAGGAGTGCGTCATACACGAGACCATGCGCATCAAGAGCGGTGCATGGGAAGAGAGCGGCGTCTTCCTCTACACTACCATCTCCCACATGAAGTACTGCCTCCGCGATGGCGAGCACGGCATCGTCCGCACCCTCGACGTGCCCATCTACGTCACTGGAGTGCGCGGCAATCAGGTGCGATCCCCTCCCTCCCTCCCTCCCTCCCTCCCTCCCTCTTTCTCGTGCTTAGATTTTGTTTGCCTCTGTCGGCAACCAACCATGAACTGCCTACCACTCAAAACGCCGATGACTAAGACTTGTTGTTGTTGTTGTTGTTGTTGTTGTTGTTTGCGCACAGGTCCATTGCCTGGACCGCGAGGGACGCAACAGGGTGGTCCTCATCGACCCTACGGAATATACGTTCAAAATGGCGCTTGCGCACAGGCGGTATGCGGACGTGCTCAGGATGGTCAAGCCCGGTCAGTCGAACCTCGTGGGCCAAGCCATCATCGCCTACCTCCAGCGCAAGGGGTACCCCGAAGTGGCCCTCTACTTTGTCAAGGACGACAAGACCAAGTTCAACCTCGCCCTCGAGTGCGGCAACATTGAGGTGGCCCAGGCCTGCGCGAAGGCCCTCGACGACAAGGACGCGTGGCACCGGCTGGGCACAGAAGCTCTGCGACAGGGCAACCACCAGGTGGTCGAGATGGCCTACCAGCGCACCAAGAACTTCGAGCGACTCTCCTTCCTCTACCTCATCACGGGCAACGTTGAGAAACTGCACAAGATGCTGAAGATCGCTGAGATGAGGAACGACACTATGGGGCGCTTCCACAACGCTCTCTACCTGGGCGACGTGCACGAGCGAGTGCGCATCCTCGAAGAGGTGGGCCAGCTGGGCCTCGCCTACGCCACTGCCGCCACACACGGTCTCACCGAGGATGCCGCGCGCCTCGCCGAGAAGCTCGAAGGGCAGTTGCCGCCCGTCCCCGAGGATTCGGCCACGCGCCTCATGGTGCCCCCGGGCCCGATCCTCCGCCATCACGACTCCAACTGGCCTCTCCTCACCGTGTCTCCCGGATTTTTCGATCCTGCCACCCTCGCGGAGGAGGGACACGGCCGCAGCGTTCGCGCCGCTGCATCCGGCCTCGACCTCGATGAGGAGGCAGACGAAGCTGCGGGAGCTTGGGATGATACCGGAGCCGACGCACCTCTTGATGAAGGCGAGGGCGAGAGCCTTGAATCCGCTGGAGGACTCCCCAATGGCGATGACGATGACGAGGGCGGCTGGGATGACGAGGGCGGCCTAGACGGGCTAGACAGCGTGGACCTCGCCCCGGCCAAATCGGACTCGTTCTTCGTCGCCCCTCGGCCTGGGCAAAACGCTCGCCAGTTGTGGACCAAGAACTCGCGTCACGCAGCCGACCACGCAGCTTCAGGCTCAATCGAAAGCGCCATGGAGCTTCTCCACCAGCAGGTGGGCATCGTCAACTTCGCGCCCCTGCGCCCGCACTTCCTGTCCCTGTGGATGGGTGCGCATGCCGC
Organism: Acanthamoeba culbertsoni; assembly: GCA_000826265.1. Taxonomy (NCBI): domain Eukaryota; phylum Discosea; order Longamoebia; family Acanthamoebidae; genus Acanthamoeba; species Acanthamoeba culbertsoni. The sequence continues at coordinate 5,820 of CDFF01071038.1, forward strand.
CAGTCCCGGTGGACCGCTGGGGCCTGCCCTGGTGTCCCATCTGGAGCGCACGGTCGAGGGCCAAAGCGTTGGCCTGCCCGCTCTATGCACCAACCTGGGCCAGCTCATCGAGCAGCTCAAGGCCGCCTATCGCTCTACTACCAAGGGCGCCTTTGGCGAGGCCCTGGACACCTTTGTTTCACTCCTGCACATGCTCGTCTTTGTTGTTGCCCCAACTAAACAGGCCCGCACTGAAGTGGAGGAGCTTCGCGACCTGTGCCGCGAGTATATCATGGGCCTGAGGATGGAAATGCACAAGAAGATCTTACCGGCTCAGCAGCAGGCCGAGGCGCTTGAGCTGGCTGCCTACTTCACGCACTGCAACCTGCAGCCCATCCACCGCATGCTTGCCCTGCGCTCGGCCATGAAGGCGGCCTACCGCATCAAGTGCTTCCGCCTGGCCGCATCCTTTGCCTCTCGCCTACTCGAACTGTCACCAAAGCCCGAAATCGCCCAGGAGGCAAAGAAAGTGATCAAGTTCGCCGAGACCAACAACACCGACGCGCACAACATCAATTACGATGAGCGCAATCCGTTCGTGGTGTGCGGCATCTCTTTCACGCCAATCTACAAAAACCGCGCATCCGTCGAGTGCCCCTACTGCCGTACACACTTCCTTCCGGCCCACACCGGAAAGCTCTGCCCCGCCTGCCAGCTTGCTGGTTCGCCCCCTCCCCCCCGGCCCTCCCCCGCTTCTAACGATCGTTGCCGCGCTCGTGTCTCACACCGCCTTTCCTGTTGCCAGAAATCGGCAAGGAGAGCCCCGGCATCAAGTTTACCCCTGGCCGGGACTGAGCTTGAGCGCGCCGATGGCACACGCCAGAACCGTTGCTGGGAGTGAGTCAGGTTCATGAACGAGGTGCGGGCCAAGTGTAACGCAACCATATTCAATTTATTGGAAAAGAAGAACACGGTTTTTTTTATTGTATCTCTAGAGATCCACGTCGGTCAGATCTTCCGGTCTGTCCTCATCTTGCTCCTCTCCCTCTCCCTCTCCCTCCTCCGTGCGCTGTAAGCCCTCGTCGCCCGGTCTTCCAGCGGCCCCTGATGCTGGAGACACCTCTTCGTGGTCCGTAACGCTGAAAAAGTCATCGTTGGTCTCTTCTTCGTCGGTGTTGCTAGTAGGCGAGGGCTCTTGCGATAGACCAGGCACCGGCTGGTCCGCGGAAACCCCGAAGTCCTGAGCTGGCGGGGACAAGGCGTGCCCCTCTTCTCCCTCCGAAGAAGGAAAAACGGTACCAGCCCAGGAGTTGGCGTCGTCGGCGGGTGACGGTCGAGGGGAAGGCGGCGTCACTTGGCGCTCCTTCCCCTTGCCTTCTGCGGCATCGAGGTCGGGCGGGTGAATCCTGTCCATGGCCTCCCCGAACTCGCTCACCGACATGGAGCCAGAGGGAGATCCCCCCACCCACGCCCCTCCCGCACCGTCATACTCGCCGTCCACCTGTAGCTCTGCTTCTCTCCCTCTCGCGCCTTTTTCCTCATCCTCCTGAAGTGGGGACCAGTCAAGAGCGGGGTTGCACCACCAGGTGTTGGGAGGAGGGTTACGTCATCGAACACGCGCGTGTCGGTGAAGGCGGCAATTGCGTCGCGGACTTTGTTGAACACACAGTTCTTGCCCAACAAGTCCATTATGCCGCTCCTTTGGAACAGGTCCAAAAGAGGCTCTCGCAACTTCACAAAACTCACGTAAATATTGCGTCTCTTGTAGTCGGCAACCATATCCGTGAGCGTAGCGATGGCGCTGTTGCGATACGGGATGAGTACGCGATAAAAGTGGCGTTACTGAGGATATGTGGGGGAGCAGTTAACAAACACGGACCTTGCATCCATGTCCTGAATGTTTCGTGCGTCGATGATGATTGCCTGTTGTGGAGGGTGATTAGCCAAACGAGAACACAGAGAGCAGAAAGCAGAGAGCAGAGACCTGGAGCGGAGGCAGTGTGGGTTCGGAGGCACCCCCCTCCGTGGACCCGAAGCGCTCTATGCGCGCGAACATATCCTTGATCTTGCCTATATTGGCAAAGTAGAGCGACTCCTCAATCCGGAGAATGAGAACGCCCTGTGCGTGTGCGTGCGTGTGTGTGTGTGTCGCCACCCCCCCCCCAATAAATAGAAACCAAGCTCGTCAGAAAGAGAGATTCCCTCGGTCCGGGGGGGGGGTGAGGGCAGAGGCATGGAGGAGGGATTGGGGGCGGAGGCACGTGCCTCTAGGGGCTTGGCCTGCGTGAACTGAGATATGTCCTTGTACTTGTTGGTATTGGGCAGCCTTCCCAGTATGGCCAGGTGCGGGAGAGATGTCTTCTTGATGATCCAGAGCACCGATATGGCCAGCGAGATCGTGATGCCCAGCTCCACCCCCAGCACCACTGGTGATGATGGACGATGGATGATGGATGATGGAAAGCCACACGAAAACAATGATCAACAGAAGAATATGCCAGGCATGGCGTGTGGGTCAGCTGGCCATTGTGTGTACGATGCTGCTGATGTTTTATACCTTGTGCCCTCAAAAGGCAAAAGGCAAAAGGGGGAGGGGGAGGGGGAGGGGTTTATCCCCCACTTACCGGTGATGATGAAGGTGGCAAGCAACAGGATGATTGCTCCGATATCGCGGATCTTCCACAGGAAGATGAGATCCTCGTACTCCACCAGTCCTGCACGCATTTCGATGATGCAGAGAGCGGGAAGGAGAGGATCAGCAGGAGGGCGCACTGGGGAGGGAACAAGGGAAAAGAAAGCAGCCCCGCCCACCATCAAGGCGAGATTGGCGGGGGGGGAAGGCGGAGGGAGGGAAGGCATCTGGTAGGAACGCGCGTTCGCACCAACGGCAGCTACGATAATGATGGAGGCCAGCACCACCTTCGGCAAGTAGTAGAAGAGGCTATCGAGGAAGAGGATGGTGAACAGCACCGCCATCGCCACGAAGAAGTTGTACAGCTGCGTGCGCGCCCCCGCCATATCCGCTGCAGCGTGGCATATCGAGGCACGTGCGTTAGAGACGATGCTGTCCGAGAGGGCCAGCCAGCCAGCCAGTCATACGCACCGAGTGCACTGCGGACCAGCGAGCCAAACGAGGGGAAAATACGGAAGAAGGAGCCCACGATGTTTGCGCTGCCCAAAGCCACCAACTCCCTATTGGGAGATACCGTGTAGTGGTGCTTCCCCGCATAGTACTTGGCCACAATGATCGATTCTGTGCGTGTGTGTCCGCGATGTGCAACCCCGGTCGGTCGAAAGGGGGAAAAATAAAATAGAAAAGAAAAGAAAAGAAAAGAAAATAGAACCAAGGAGAGACAAATACAGACCTATGAAGCCAAGAATGGCGATGATCACAGACGGTTGTATCGAGTTCTGGAAGTCCTTGAGTGACTCGAGGACCGTGGGCGGGAAAAGCGGAGTGGGGAACTTGCTGTTGATCTCGCCCAGTATCTCCACCCCCTTCTTGTCCACTTCGCCCCACCACCCGATCAGGATCCCCAGCAGCACCGCGATCAGTGTGTCCTGCAATGAAAAATCGCCGCCGTCAGACGTCAAGCAGGAGGAAGGCAGGCAGGCAGGCAGGCAGGCAGGCAGGCAGGCAGACGAGGGAGGAGGAGGGCGCGTGTACTGGAATGAACTTAACACACGTGGCAAGTGTTGGGTGGCGTCGCTTTACGTACTTGGCCTGCCACTTGATCCCTCGAAACAGGAAAAGAAAGCCAAGAGTGCATATGCCTGTTGGGCCACGGAGAAAGTCAGCCACCACTTGGCGCAGATGATCCATCAAAGAAATTGGAGGGGTTCGGTAACAGAATAGGAAATACAAACAGAAATGGATTAGGAGTGTCGACCGATCAGGAGAGTGCGCCACTGAGTCTCGTCGATATGGTCGAGTGTATACATCAGCTTCGCCCAATCCTTCTTGCCCTCGGGGTTGGGAATGCCCAAGAACAGTCCCACCTTGCGCGCACACGTGCACGTACACAACACGCACAACACACATACAGCATGGATAGGGCAGAGCAGAGCAGGGCAGTCAGCGATTGGCTCGGGCAGGAGGTCACATCGCACATTACCTGCTCTAGTAAAATGATGAGCGCGACTGCATTAATGAATCCGGCAAGCAAGGGACGCGACAGGAGAATATCGAGGAACCCAAACCGCATCAGTCCGAGAGAAAAGAGGAACACTCCCGTCTGAATGGCCCACCGCAGCCGAAAGCAAAGAGATATTCACACACACACACACACACACACACACCATGTGAGCGAAGGGGAATGCACTGGGAAGGACTTTCCAGACTGACGCACGATGAGAGCGAAGAGGTGGGCAAAAGCCACTACATCCACGTTTCCCTCGAAATTTTCGAAGGAGTGTGTGAGCAGAATGGCCGCCACCGCATCTGGGCCGATTGACAGCTGTCTGCTGTTGCCCATGAACATGTACACGAGCGCCGTTATCTGTGCATCAAAAAGAAAAGAAAAGAAAAGAAAATAGAACCAAACAACCCAGCCCACCGGAGGAGGTACGTGCGTGAGAATGAGGGACGCCAGTGGTGGTATGCAGGGGGGGAGGGGAGGGGGCAGGGAGGCAGGGCGCACCCATGAGGAATAGAGGCCATACACGGGCGGAAGCCCCGCCAGAATGGCCATCGCTAGAGAATGAGGCACAATCATGGCCGAGACGGCCGCTCCCGCCGCCAAATCGTACACGAAGTCACTGCGCCAGTCATATCGGGGCAGCCTAGTTCGCCGCTACCGTCAGCTATGCCACGCATGGCGGCCATGCCCAGCGGNGGGGGGGGGGTTAGCGAGGTCCACGTACCACATGAGAATGGGCACGTAGTATGGGAACGTCTTCTTGAACCCCCTCCACGTCAGCCATTTCTCCCTGAACTGCGGCGTAGTGTGCAAGGCCAACAGCGAACCCAGACCTGGTTCCCAATGAACAACAACACGCACACCCCACCAGTCAACCCGACAACCCGGCATTCATCAGTTATTCTTCAATCGCATTCACCCCTAGTGTGCGCGCGCTCAGCGATCGCAATCGGCAGTGCGCACCTGTTTTGGTTCGATAGTAATGGTCGAGTTCGGGAAGCTCGTCCTCATCCTCATCCTCTGTCCCCGAAAACAGCATTCGGTAATGCTTTGCTGCGTCCGAGGATGGCACTGAGAGGGTTCCAGCAGCAACGCAACCACGCGTGCCACAAAGGGGTGCATTAACAAAAGAAAAGAAAAAAGGCAGGGGTAGGAGACAGCAGCCGTACAGTAAGCATCATCGCTCACGGCAGCTGGGTGAGGGCGTTTGCGGCGGCGCGGGTGCTGTTTGTTTGGTTGCTGGTCATCACTCTCGAGAGATGGATCCTCAGCTGGCACGGACGCAGCCACCTCGTCGGGATCTACAGAAGGCTCCTCAAAGTTGGAGGTAGCAGGTTCACGTCTTTCATCCACTTGATTTGGATCGTCTCCACCGTCCAACACCTCCACACCGCCGGTGAGACGAGACGAAAGTATGTTGAAGCGCTCGGAAAGCCACCGAGACATGGACACGGGCTGTGAGCTGCTATACAAAATCTGTGTGCCTCTTGTAGACTACGTAGCCTCAAACGCTGCCCTTGTGGCTTGTGTGTTGTTGTTCTCGTAGCGCGAAATTCCCTGGAGCGAAATCGTGAAGGAAAAGAACCAAAAGAAGGAGGAAAATGGAACACAACGCGACACAGCTAGACCGGCAACTCTTCCGTCCATGGTTGCGAGGCTTCTTTTCCACAGCCGGTCTTGCTCGAGCCTATCTGTGGGGCTCGCGCGTCTATGGCACAGCGCGTTTAACCTCAGACTGGGATATTTTGTGCGTGACCACACACCCCCACAAGCCAGTTGAAACTCTGGAAGGTCCCTTTGCTCTCTATGACGACGGCTTTGTGAATGCTTCCTTCTTCTCTGTTGCTCAGTGGACTATAGCGGTACGTACCTGTACAAGTGGCCACTGGAAACCCACCCCAACTGTGCGTCTTGGTTTTCTGTTAAGCTGTGGGAGCATCGTCACGACGCGCTGGAATGCCACTTCCTCCCACCCCAATACGTGATCACCACCAGCGCGCATTTTTCTAAAGTGACGCAGGCCACTGATTGCCGCGAGTGGAACAGAAATGGTGTGAGGACACGGCCCTGGACATGAGGTTTGAACTAGACCCAGACGTGCTCTACAGACGCGTGTGTTGGGAAGCGCGGCGACGTATCAATATCGCTAAAGACAAGCAGGAGAAGGCTGGCGAGGATCCGCGAAAAGATATTGTTCACTCACTACGCTACTTGCTCTTTGCCCTTCAAATGATCCGCAGGGTTCTCTGCCCTCTCTGCTCTCTGCTCTCTGATTTCATTCTGGCAATTGCGCACGCCTCTTTCTTATAGCATGCCTTCGTCCACTTGATTGCTCCTCCATTACGCGCCTACAGGGATCGATTGAGGGCTACGGTGCAGCTAACGAGCACCACTCACGCATCATGGCTTGCACGGATGTTGATTGGCAATACTGGATAGAGGCGCACGATCGTCTGCAAGGCCAGCTAACATCTCTCATGCAGTCGGCCATCCACCGAATACACGTGAGATGCGAGATCTACAGGCACAAGACCCCTCCCTCCCTCCCTCCCTCCCTCCCTCCCATTCACTGCTCTGTAAGACGCTGGCTGTGAAGTGGGATTGGGCGAGGAGGGGGAGGGGAGAATGAGAGCTCTGGTGTGTTTTTGTGTGACCTCTGCCTGCCCACAGAATGTCCCACTTGCGTGCGTGTCGCCGTGTGGGAAAGCGTCATGCGGGCGGCCATGGCACACGCCGCGAGTGCTTGGGCCCACCAGACCCACTCTGCCCATACGCACCGCCTCATGCTCTGGTAGGCGGACCATCGCCCCACCCCCCACTCTCTGCTCTCTCTCTGCTCTCTCTCTCTCTCTCTCTCTCTTCTATTTTGTGGTTTTTTTCACCGGTGCCCATTACATAGCACGCCGCGGGGGAGCCACGAGTAGCATCACTTTTGAGAAGTGGAGTGACTAGGCGGCAATTGGTGCTCCTTTCTTCCGTTCCCCATCCACCCGTCCATTCGCCGCGCTGGCCAGACATACATATTGACCTCACTGTTACAAGGAAAGAGACTATGGCCTCATGTCCTGGGAAGTTGAGGGCTTCCCTCATCTAATCTTGTTCCTGCGGGATTCAATGGTCAAGTTTCTCTCTCTCTCTCTCTCTCTCTCTCTCTCTGCTCTCTCTCTGCTCTCTCTCTGCTCTCTCTCTCTGCTCTCTCTCTCTGCTCTCTCTGCTCTCTGCTCTCTGCTGCCCGTAATTTGGATAACTAATTCGCTCTTCCTTGATTGTAGGCAGCAGCAGCAGCTCCTGCTGACCAGGAGCGAAACTCGAATGCGGACCAGTGGCACGGGCTCATGTACTTCACACAAACCAAGCCTCCCTTCCAAGGGCACGAATCCTGAAGATTCGTATGCGTCGATTGGCTGCGCTAGACTTGATGCAGAGCAGGACTGGAGTGTGGTTTGCTGGCCGCCTGGCAGGGTGCGGCATTGTCCGCCTACACTTCCACACGGCGCGAGTGTCCCAAGAATCCGCGAGGAGTTTGGATGGGTGCGTACGTCCACCTGCGCTATTCTGTTTGCGTGACGTGAGTGAGGGGTGCGGCAGGCTGGACTTAGCGTATCGACACCCCTCTCAGGATTCTGCACGGGTGTTCGAGTATTTGGACGGGCTGGCCGTGTCTCTTTATCATTACGGAGGCGAGTGGCGTCTTTCCTTCTTTGACTGTACACTCCCCTCCTATTCTAGACTGACGCTTGCGCATATCCTTGCTGAAGGGATGAGATTGGGGGTATTTCTCTCGAACAATGCAGTGCAACCGGACGCATCCCGTGAGAAGGAGGAAGCACTTCCCGACCTCAACGAGACTGCACAAAATGCCTTTTGGGATTTGTGGGGCAAACTGGGTTACTCCCTCCGCGCCGCGAAGCCATCCCGGTACGACAGTGATTGCAGCGGTGCCTCAACTTTATATCCTTCCTCGTCCGACCTGCTCACTCGCACCCAACCCAGGACATACTCTTTCCAGATGCTTCTACGAAGGCTCAGATTCATCACTCGAACTCGCGTGGATGACATTCTGCTTACAGGCGTGCGCGATATGGAGACTCTAGAGGAGCTGGACCCCAGAACCGTCGGCGTAACCTTCCCTTACTCCTCTCATTACTTTCTCATTGGCGCTCATTGGCCATGGCGCAGGCCGAGCTTGGCTGGCACGTGCCTCGCGAGATCACAGGAAAGACCCCTCAGGAGGCGCGTGAGGAAGCGCTGGCGGCCAACCCTTTTCAGTGTGCTGGATTTCTCTTCATCGACAATCAGTTCCAGCTTCCCTTACTTGCCCCCCTTCAACAAAAGCCTCATTAATGACTGGGCGCTGACGGCTGCGCAGAATGAATCGCGTGAAGGTGATGAGTCGCTTTCATGTGTGGTTGCAGTGGACCATGCCGCTCTCGGCCTCCTCTTCAACACCCCTGGACCTTTCTCATCCATGCGACAGACGCCGATTGCACGAGTCTGTTCGTTCTTTGGGTGCCGGTCGTGCCCACACCTTCCTCTCTTATTGGCCCCAGTTCACTGCGGTACTAGGAAGCCTCCTGCCCTTCTTCAATCGATCAAAGGCTTACGGAAGGTATGTGTACCGCACCGTATGTGCCAGATGGTGGAAGCGATGGTGGAAGGGCACAGCATGCTTTGTGATCAGATAAACGCCGCCTACGAGCAGGTGCGCACAATTACAAACGTGAAAGAGTTTTCCAGAAAGGTGCATGGGCTGTGGTGTGGGTGGGTCCTTCTCATCCTCCACAAGCAACCAACGTTTCGCTCCGCCGAACATTACTTGGCACTTTGTCCCTCTCGTGACTATTGGAACTTGCTCACAGCACTACCAAGCCAATAAATGTTTTCTTTTCTTGGCCGCCGGCGAACATTGGGTGGATAGCTAGGCCCCAGCGCGTAGCGCGAGTCGAAACTGCTCTATGATAAAAAACCTGTTTTTTAAATAATAATAATAATAATGATTAAAATAAATAATTTCTTTGGCAACCAGGCCCAGATGGATTGCGTTTGGCCGAAGAAAAAGAAAAGAAGGAAGGTACGAACATGCATGCGGCTGGGGGTATGGACCGCGCCAGGTTCAATCCGATGCCCTTGTACAGCCCTGTTATTCCCTCGGCTCTCACAATCTGCCAAAGATCCATAGTGAGCAGACCTCGCTATCAACAGCAATAAAAGATCTCGCAAGTACCTGTGTGATAGCTTCTTGCAGCCCGTTGTAGGGGCAGTTCGGTTGCTGCAGTACGGAGCGAAGAAGCTGATAGGGGTAAGTAGCCGCGAGCGCTATAGCTCGCGAGGCTCCACCAGCTAATAGCTGGCCCCATACGGGCATTACGTTGCGCTCATCGCTCAAGCGGTATTTCATCTTAGCGGGAAGAAAGTGAACCATGATGTGACCATGATGAGACTACTTGTATACATACTTGATCATAGGAGGCGAGCTGCAAAGCTCCATCCGCGACGCCTAATACAGATATGAGTGTACCCTTCCATAAACTGAGAAGAGTTTATTAGGTGCCATTGGCTATGCAGCAGGTTGAGGGGAAGTGACTTACCCGCGAATCCCCTGTGCGGACACCACCTGACGTATGGAGGCGAGCATCGATGGAGCTCTGCCTGCAGTAGCCACCGCAGTGATCCTGTGAAGTTTAAGCACCCAGAACGGGTTAACTAGAACTGCACACACAGCACCACTGAGACCTGCCGCAGTCAGATCGACCGCCAATGCTGGCTTATGCCTTGCCGGTACGTCGGAGGCGGCCGCTGCAAGTCGTCGTGATGGGGAAAGTGATGTCCGCAGGCGCGTGCGTAGGTGATCATAGAGGGCAAAATAAAGACCCCAGTTGATCACTGTGCCTGTCGCTGTGGGCACTACGCCCCGATACAGACCCCTCGCTCCCTCCGCTCGACCCACGCTTGCCACAAGGCCGGCTAACGAACGTCGGGACGCCTGTGACCGTAGCTGACCCACTTGCATGCGAGCTTCCACTGACTCTATTGTGAAGGTCAAGAGGTGGCTCTGGATGGGAGACCTGCCCCTGGTGAACGGTACCAAGTGGATAAAAGGCGATGCACACCACAAGACCAGCTAGCGCCCCTCCACTGAGTTCGACTCTCCAACTCTTTAACAATTCTGAAGTTAAACATCCACAGCTCGGAACCACCCGGGTGGGGGAAAGGGAGCTACGCTACGGAGATGGGAGTTGCAACATTGTGGCGGGACTCTGCAGAATTCAGGGGCTCAAGCATGTGGGGCCACCCTTGCTTGATCAAGCCGTACTAGAGCATCTGCTTGCTGTTGTCCCTCCTTTGGCAAACCCTAACCCCCTTGTGCTCAACGGAAAACAGACGAACTCTACTTTGTTTTCTTTTTTGTTTTCTCTTGACACATGAGGACAGATGTTTGTAGAACAGTGCTCCCCTCCTCTTTTTCTACAGGCGAGAAGGCGAATAACCGATGGACCTGTTGTGTACAACAAAAAGACCTTTAAGGTTCTCTTTATTGGTTGCATCTTCGGACGCACGTGCGTCTGATGGAGAGGTTACTTGGTGAGGCCGATGACACCACAAGCCAGCCTGGCACCAGCATGGCCAGTTGTGAGCGAGTCCTCGTGGCCACCTGGAAAAGCGCTGTTAGCACCACCAGATTGATTTGATTTGATTGATTGGGGGTTAGTACCTCTGCCGAGATCGTCTTCGTCTGCGTGTACAACCACAGTTCTGCCAATTACAGAGTAGGGACCACCAAGGCTGATCAGCCTATCTTTGATAGTAACGCGGGCAACGCCCGATTCGTCAGCTATCACGTTCCCCAAGTCGCCCACGTGACGCTCCTCGTCATCAGGTCCGCCGTGTTTCTTGTTAAAGGGGTTGTAATGTCCTCCCGCGCTAACACAACCATTCGTGTTATCGCCAAACTCGTGAATGTGGAATCCGTGAGGGCCAGGCTTAAGGCCTTCGATTTCGACCTCGATGGTGGTGGGTTCGGCATCCGTGGTCTGCGAGAGACGAACAGTGCCCTTCACTGCAGCATCGCCGAAGCCGCGCAATACACATACAGCGTTACGAGTGGTCATCTTCTTGTTGTTTTTCTCTGTCCTGTAAGCAAGACAGTTACCTCGTTGCGAGTGCGCGTCATCACTAGCACCAGGCACGTGAATTTCTTACCCACGAATGGGAGCAATACTATTTTTCTTTTCTTTTTTTTTCCCTCCGATCATGGAATCGAGCCACCAAGGAACAACTTGTGTGCGACAAAAAAGCCCCTGCCATTCCATTTCATACTTTCTTCTTTGTGTTAATGCCACTAGTTTCACCTTCTCCCCTTTCGTCTTGTTTCTCTGTAATTTCGTTCTGGCCTACATACTGCTGTAGCTGCCGGCGTCGCCTGGCACTAGGGAAGACACCAGCGCCTGTGTCTTCTTCATCCATGACCATTGCAACTTCCTCCTCCTCCTCCTCATCCTCGTTTGCTGTATCCTCCGCGTGCCTTCGCCTAATATCTTGCTCCAGCGCTTGTTGTACTAGGTAGTCTTCGTCCTCATCTGTGAAATTTCCTTCGTCCTCGTGAAAAGGGAAGGCTTCCCTAAGCTGTTTTTGACGCGAAGCGCCCTTTGTTTCACTCTTCTCGCCGACTGCTGGTGGAGCCACTGGCATTCGCTCCAATTCTTCGGCCCTTGCATCTGCGCCATAGCTCGGTGGTAGCGCAGGCGAGCGAGCCTCCCGTCCGAGCTCTTCAAGACTGCTCGTTCCTGCTGAGCACACCATGACCAGTCCATCAAACTCAGTGAGCAAATTAGTTGGGAAGAAAAGGAGCAACCACCAACGCACCACGAATTTGATCAACTGCATCCTCGTTGTCTTCCCTCCTTCGTGTTCGTGGTGATGACAAGGAAGAACCATTGCTGCTGCCTCCAGGGAGAAGGAAAAAGATAACAAGCCATGTGAAAATGATGAGCCATGTCTCGGCCAGCACGATAAGTGGAACAAAGACTGCCATTGCCGTAAAGAACCAGTAATGACAAAAGTAACTGCGCAACGGTTAGCCATCGATCATGGGGAATTGAATCTCACCAGCAAGGGCTTCACCTTAGGCCTGAGAGGCGGGCCTCAACACGAAGATGAGCTGAATAGAGTTGTATCTCGCGCCTCGAGAGAGTAAGGATCGCATAACCGAATGGTGATGCCTGGCAAGCAGAGCAAGTTATTACCTTCTCCGAGAATCTTGACCTAACGGAGTGCGGAGGAAATGAATACAGGAGTGTCAATATATCCGTCCATCAGTTCCTTATGTATAGCTTGCTTCTCTTCCATGACGCCCAACACTAGCGGAAGTGCCCAGAAAAGGGTCGACATCTTCTGTAGCAGATCCGTCTTGTATCTTACGCGGCACTTTAAACGTGTTGTCAGTCAGCATCTTTTACAGCTGATTCTCACCATAATTGGTTCCCCCAATGGGGCTGTGATAAATGGGAAACGCACAGGGCGAGATGAGTTCGACAGAAGTTCGCCGTTCCAGGAATAAAGCGACAGTGTGATCATAAACATTCCTGCCAACGTGCGAATGGAAACACCCAGTATAAGTTCCGACAACAGTCTGAAATGGGAAGAAGCGTACCTATGTCCTCATTTACAGGGGATTCAGGAAGCTCCAGTTCAACCGAAAAATCATAGAGATGTCCCGGGGATAAAATGGGAACCGCTACCATCAACGGCTTTGTGAGCCTGTTATGCTGTCCTGGGAGCACCCCTATATTCGCAAAGTCTGCCACAGCCCGCGGCTCCGGCTGCCTGCAATTCTCAAGGATATAAGACCTTGCGACAAGTAGGAAGGGGCCAAATCGGCGTGGTACTTTGGAGGGACACAACGCACCCAAAGTCGAAGAACAAGGGCTTATGGAAAGCGATGGTTGGTACGAAGTTGTAGTACAGAAACAAGTAGAGCACAATCGCTACACCGACTGCAAGCACGCTGTAGACGACCAAAAGCGCCAGGCCCCAAATCCTATGCCAACAGGTATCATGAGGCAGTGGTGCAGCAGTTACGCGGAGGAAGCCACAAGTACCAGGTGCCGATGCGTGCGGCTATGTAAGCGTACAGAATAGCGATAGGCCGAACAACGGGCTCCACGAAAGCGCGTGCATGCGCACCGAGCCAGCGGATAGCCCTTCCAACCCTGCTTGCAAACCAAGCCCAAAGACGAAGAAGAAGCGTGGATGCCCAAACCCTGAAGCGCCCAATGGCCTGCAGAGCTGTGTGGGTGAATCTCACAAACACCACCTTGATAAACTGAAATCCAGATCCGTACACCCATGTGAGACGAGGAGGCCCTCTTTTGTATTTTCACGTTACATTTCTTTCTTCGCTTGCTTGTTGTCGACATCTAATTAATGAAAACAAAGAAAAACGGTGCCGCCCCTCTACAACCCACAGAGGCAACCAACGTTGTTGCGGCAAATCAAACTTCAGACCTGGTGCGTTGAGTGAATCAAAAATTGAGAGGGTCAGCTATCTGAGTTCCTATTTTCATTAAGATCGTAGTCCCCAGTCGTTTAGTTCAAGGCCAACATGTTTCACTCTCTGACACGGGGTTCGTCGCCGTCGTTGAGGCGTCCTGACGAGGCGCAGCCCGATGAAGAGATTGAGCTGGAGAAAACCAGCCAAGTGCTTATCCCCCCCCCCGAACGAACTATCTGCTCGTGGCCTGGCTTATTGTGGTCTCCTTATTGTGCAGAGGCTGCTGGAATTGAGGACCTTCTTCAAGGAAAAGCAACTTATCAAGCGCATCAACAACCTCGAGAAGTCCAATGAAGGTTGACTTCTATTCTTTTCCGGGAATATGTATATAGTAATATATATATATATATATATATAGAATTATATATTTACATGTATATGTTACCAACCGCATAAATCAACCTACTCAGCGAGCATTGACGGGGCTCGATCTCTGGCGGAGTCTTTCGGCGAGCTTGGTAAAGCGCTATCGCTCATCGATGATGACCCCGATGCCGCTGCCCTCGGTAGCAACACCCATCCATCCATCCATCCATTTATTTTGGGGAGGGGTGTTACCTGTAATATATGGTCAACCTTTTCCGATGATGGGTTGCCCTCATTGACAGGAACCACATGGGAGAAAATAAGTGAGTTCTGGAGTTCTCTACAGGACGACCGTGACAAAGCGGTATCTAACCTTCCTCTCCCTTCACACATTGCTGTAAATGTGCATTTTTTTTTCGGCCTGGCATGACGGCTTTCCATCTTCGCCATAATAGGACCGAGCGTTGACCAAATATGTCAACACTCCTTTCCTGGTAGTGCAGCAAGATCTCACCGAAGCCGAGGCACGCCCCCCCAAAAAACCTCCCCCCAACGTCTGATTCAGCCTTTCGTGCATCACAAAATGCTCTTCTCGGAGGCACCTTCCGCAACATGATAATCGCCCAATGGAATGCGACTGGATGCGATGCGCTCTGACACCATGTTGTGATTGCCTTGCTTTCCTGCGCTCCTCCGTCGGGTCGTCGAGCAGGCAGCCAAGAAAGAGCATGACCGCACGGTGACTGGATACGCCAGCGCCAAAGCCAAGGTGGCCAAGATCAAGGCGGCCAAGAAGCTAGACCAGACCAAGCTACACGAGGTATCCTTTTGAGTAAATGAGGCACCCAGCAATCGACCACCACACAAAATACGCGTCCCTCTCTTAAGGCCTCGTTCACCCACCCAATGCATCCCTTGCACAGGCGGAGAAGGAGGAGCAAGACTGCAAGGAAAACTTCGAGTCTAGCGTTGATGAAACGGCCGTCGCCTTCAAGAAGCTGCTCGGCAATGATGCAAAGTACCTCACCGAGGTACGGGACACAGGCCTGCCTGGCCGACCCGGAGAAAGAAAGAAAGAAAGAAAGAAAGAAAGAAAGAAAGAAAGAAAGAAACAGAGGGGAAAGAGAAAGAAAATTGAGCGCATGCGGCTGATGTCGGGCCTCCCGTTTCAGGAATTGTGCATGGGCTATCTCGATGCAATGGAAAAGTACCTTCTCGCCGGACAGACTAAGGTCAGCCAACTGGTAGAGGACATCAACCAGATCCGGCCAGGCCTCATCGACCCCGTGCGCCCCCCTGCCCGCCCTTTTTCTTAGGAAAGCAAAGGAATCGCCTCAAGGCGATGTTCCAGCTTTGCAGGCGGGGATGTCGACAACTTACCGCTCTCTTCCTCGTCCCGCGCTTGTGTAGAGCAAACACGTGGAATCCCGATCGATGAAAACTGTCGACATCAAGGGATACACCGACAAGATGCGCAAGACCCTGGCCAGCCTACAAAAGGAGAAGGAAAAGGAGAAAGAAAAAGAAAGGGAAATATCCGATCCACGTGCGTAGCCCTTGGCCCCTTCTTGCCCCCCCCCTCCCCCGAACGAAGGAAATTGTTGTTGTCCCGCCATCGCCATTTTGGGGCGAGCTTGCTCACCTCCACTCGTCTTTCTCTTATTGTTTGCCGTTGCGGGGTTGGCAGTGGAGAGGAGGTACAGGACGCTGCAGAAGCTCCAGAAACTGGAACAGAACTACATTGCGCGCCTCGCCCTCATCCTTGATGTACCAATTCCCTCCTCCACCAAAAAGAAAAGAAAAAAAAAGAGAAAAGAAACAAGAACCATCGAGCATAATGGGATAACAATGGACAACCCCCCTCCCCTCCCCTCCCCTCCCCTCTTCCCAACCACCGTAGAATAAGAATGCAGTGGGCTACGGCTGCTCGAAGGACCCCAAGCTGGCCGAGAAGGTTACTGAGGCAGATCGTCAGGCCATTTTCTACCAGATTCCTCAAATCCATGCCCTCCACACCACCGTAGGAATCCCGCTTTTCGTTCCCCCATGAATGCGAACTTCATGCATGGAAGGAAGCTCACGCGTGCATCTGTGCCCATGCGATGGCCAGATCGGGGATGCGGTGAAGAAGGCCCTCCGGGATCACCCCAGGGAGTGCCTGGGACGGGAGCTGCTTCCCACCGTGGACAAGTGGCACTGCTACACCATGTTCGCCTTCTCTCACTACGCCGCCGAGGACACCCTGGAGAAGAAGATGGAACACAAGTCATTCAAGGCGCTCATCCAGGGCGACTTGCTGTCGCTGCTCACCTCTCCCCTCACCCACGCCAAGGACCTGCTGGAGTGCCTCCAGGTGATCCCAACTCCCCCCCCCTCTCACCATTCCCCTTCGTCCGGCTCATCACGGAATGGCAATTTGCGTGCAGATCATACTGGGGAGCACGGAGGAGGGCAGCCAGGACCAGCGCCACCTCAAAGCCGTCATCAAGGCCATCAAAGGCACGCCCCCCCCTCCCCGCTTGAGCTCCACCTTGTGATTCTCATCCCCTCCCCGCTTTGCCCTTCTTCTTCTTCTTCTTCTTCTTCTTCTTCTTCTTCTTCTTCTTCTTCTTCTTCTTCTTCTGCTCCGTCGACGAACTTTCGGGTGAGCAGAGATCGAGAAAGAGCTCGATGCATCCAACGATTTTTCGGCGGAGATGAGGCGGCTGATCGTCATCCAGAACTCCTTGACGGGGTTCGAGGGCAACCTGGTCGAGCCTGCCCGCAGACTGCTACGAGAAGCCACCTTTCCGATGATCGCTCCGCTCAGCCCGGGCGAGGAGCCGTCTTCGTCGTGGATGGGCGGTTCCGCCGACGGACGCGTACTCACTCCCCCCCCCTCCCGCTTGCCTTGCTTTCGTTCTTCTTCCTTTCTAAGGAGGCGGCGGCGGCGGTGCCGCTGGCATGCGCAGGCGACCTATCGCTTTTGGCTGTTCAATGACTGCATCGTGTTTGCCACGGAGGGGACGTCTTCGGCCGGCCAGGCCCTGCGGTTCCTCAACGTGTCGTCGGCGGCATCCAAGCTCAAGTTCGCAGGGCGGTTCTCCCTGCAGGGCCTGCGCATCGAGGACATGGAAGACACGCCTACCCTGTACAACGCCTTCCAGATCATCCCCCAGGCCACGTCCCCTGCCGCCTCGCTCGTGCCGACCATCTCGGGACGTGACGAGCCCCGCTTCACCCTCATCCTCCCCACCTTCGCCGACAAGAAGGACTGGCTCACCGAGCTCCAGAACGCCATAGACCGCATCTCCAAGTACAAAGGTACCTAATCGAGCTGCTGCCACTTGAACACCCCTCCCTCCCTCCCTCCCTCCCTCCCTCAGGGCACCAGCGCTGCCGCCGCCATCACTTGGACACCACTTGGACCAGTTCTTGCAATAACCGATGACCGCTGTCGACATTAACATCCCACCCTGCCTGGCCAGTGTTCGGCGTTCCGCTCGACAGGCTCATGCGCAACAATCCGCGCGAGAAAGGCCGCACGGTCCCCTACCTCGTCGATGTTTGCGCCGAATTCCTCCACAGCAAGTGTACGCATGGCGCCCCCCCCCCGCTCCCCTTTCACTTCCAGTGGACGATAATGATTGGCGCCTTTCTCGATCTCGATCGAGAGGCCACCCGTAAACGCGATCGCATGCTAACCCTCGCGCGCAGCTGTGGAGGTGCAGGGCCTGTTCCGCGAGTCCGGAAGCGGAGCCGAAATCGAGAAGAAGAAAGTGCTGGTGGATCTCGGTACGCGCGACTCACCATGCCCCTCTTCATTCATCTGTCTCATCACCCCTCCCCCCCAAGATGAACATCAGTTGCCTGTTCGCTGTTCGCCGCTTCATCAACTTCTCTCCTCTCCTTTCCCATTAGGTAATGAGCTTGTGTTGCCGGCCAGCGAGAACGACCACAACGTCACCGGTCTGCTGAAGATGTGGATCAGGTACGCTCCCTCACCTCGTTGTGTGGGGTGTGTGTGTGTGTGTTTGTGGTGTCGTATTCATGTGATTCGGACCTTGTGCGTTACTAGGGATCTTCCCGACCCTCTTCTCACCTACGGTCACTACCCCGAGTGGATCGAGCTAGGCAACCGCATCGTCAGCGAAAAAGGTAGGCGTGCCCGTGCTCTCTTCCCTCCCCCCCCCAAACAATCATCTTCCTTGCCGCACAGGCATTGGTTTCGCCGTCGTGCCGCTAATCGCCTTTTCCCTATTATTATTGGACGCTAGAATCGGGCGGTCATCTTCTGCGACTGCTGCCTCACGTGCAGAAGCTGATACTTGCTCTCCCGGAGACGAATCGCTACGTAATGCAAGTCCTTTTCAAGCTTCTCAGCCGCGTATTTGCCTCCCTTCCCTTTCCGCTCCCACGCTTATGACGATACAGCTCCCGCTCAATCACTGTTGTCATGTTTCTGCCGTGGACCCCTCAACTACAGGTGGCGCAACACAAAGATTCCAACTTGATGAGCCCAAGCAACTTGGCCATCGTCTTTTCTCCCATCCTCCTTGTCAATAAGGTTCCTTCTTCTTGCGTGAGCCTGTCGGACGCCCTGCACTCACACAGTCGCCTGCACAGCTCGCGAGTCCTTTCGACACATCCGATTTCAAAGCCAGCAACGCAGTCATCACCATAATGATTGACCACTACGACCCCATTTTTGCGGTGCCGCCCTCTCTTCCCCCTAGTAGCATGGTGATCTGGGTAGTGACCGTAGGTGAGTTCCACGTGGAACAGGACATAGAAAAAGAGAGAGAAGCAAAGGAGCAGCAGCGCACCGCGTCGCAGTAGTAGAGTGGCTCGTTGCGGGGGACGCCGGGACGGAGAATAAAAATAGCAAAATTACACCATTTGCTTGTCGAGGTTAATTAATAATGCTCTTGTGCTCCGTCCAATTCCCTTGTAAGACCCTCTACGAGGACGAAGAACACGAACTTTTTCTACCGTTAGACTGGTACCAGCTG
Organism: Acanthamoeba culbertsoni; assembly: GCA_000826265.1. Taxonomy (NCBI): domain Eukaryota; phylum Discosea; order Longamoebia; family Acanthamoebidae; genus Acanthamoeba; species Acanthamoeba culbertsoni. Next base: position 24,785 of record CDFF01071038.1, read on the forward strand.
CTCGTACGCAAAAGGTAACGTTTTGTGGGTCAAACTTGGGCGAGGAGGTCCTCTAACCCAAGGTGCTTGGTTTGCTCGATCTCTATATATAGATCACGACCGATCCACCCCGCCAGTTACTTTCGCTCCAGTTCGTGTAAATTGGGTGGGCAAGAGAGTGCTGCACGATGCAGACACAACCACCCGGCTCCGGAGCCCCCTCCAACTCCTCTGCGCCTAGTGGACGACCGGCATTTTCTCGCCCTCCACCCCCAAATAAGGGTTCCTTCTCTTCCTCATCGGCTCGTACGCTTTCATCGTCTCCTTCTTCTCCTTCTCTATTGAGCTCTGGACAACAGAGTTCTGCTGTGCAGTCGCAGCAGCGTCCTCTTCCCTCTGTGGTCCGCCAACAGTCCTTTGGCTCCACCCCTTCGTCTCTTGCATCTTCGTCTTCGTCTTCTTCTTCTTTGGGGGCATCGGTTCAGTCAGGGCCGAGGCAGCTCAATAAGAGCGGAGGGGCACCCACGCGCCCAGCTGCTCCACTACCACGACTCCCTTCTGCAGACCTGCCCTCCACCCCCTCTCCAGCGTCCCCCAGGATCGTCTCCCCGCACCAACAGCCTTCACAATCCGGCGCGGGCCATCATGATCAGCCGCCGGCCACGTCTGCCTCACCATTGGCTGCCTCACCTCGCCTGCAAAGCGGACCCTCCAAAAAGTCCCCTCGGGCGAGGCCCCCGGCGCTTATGTCTCCCCGCGGCCCGCTCCCGCCCACCCCAGCCGTCCCCGCGTCTCCCGTGCCACTCGCCCCTGTCCCTTCGCTCTCAGCCAGCGATGCTTCAAACCCGTCCCTTCCCACAATGGAGAGCCCCTCTGAGAGCTTGCCCGAATCTCCTGCCCTCTCATCTTCGGGAACCGATGGTCATATGGGCTCCGAGTCCGCTGGGCCAGTGAGCGCGCAGGACCGGCAGCAGCTCGAGTGGCCCTCGACCGGTAGCGACCGGCACCGCCCACAGGGAAATTCCCCCATCGGTGGGGGACTGCCCTCCAGCCCAACCCCATCCGATTCCTCCGCAGCTGCCGCCGAAGGCACGCCCGCCCTCGCGCAGACCGCCACACCGGGACCTACCGGCCAGCCTACCACCCGAAACGAGGACATGCGGAAGCTGCTCGCCAGGGACGACAGCCGGATAGTACGCGTTCTGCTGCAGGCCCTCGAGTTCAGCGACATGGACAAGTACGGTCCAACGCCCACCACCCTTCCAACACCCTGCCCCCCCCACACAAGTCATTATCACTTCCCCCCCCTCCCCCTCCCGGGAGGTGTGTGTGTGTGTTGCATTCGCACACTGTCCTCCTCCCCCCTCCCTTGGTGAGACCTACTGTATCGGTGCTTGTGCAGAATCTCGAGGGCGGCGGTGGAGTACTTTGTGGCTGCGGAACCCACCAACCCCAATCACCCGATGCTCCTTCGTCTCCTCAATGCGGTGGTTCTCTCCGAGATCTCCGACACCGGTAAACCAATTCGCTTCTCTGCTCCATGAGCGCCCTGCTGTAAGGATAAGCTCAATGACGATGGACTCCTCGTCGTGCAATTGCACCGTGCAGAGGACCCCACAACGCTGTTCCGGAGCAACACCAATGGGAGCAAGATGCTCTCGTCTTGCCTCCGCATATGCGGGACGGGCTACCTGAAGAACGCCATCGGGCCCGTCATCTCTCGCGTGTGCCAGGAGCCCCCCACCGTGGAGATCGACCCCGAGAGGTAGGAACCACTCCCCTCCCTCCTTCCTTCCCCCAACACCCCTCCCTCCCTCCCTCCCTCCCTCCACGGTGATTAGGAATACCAGCTGGTCTACGGCGGTATTCCGTATCTCGCACTTCTCCTCCCCCCCCCTCTTCTCCTTCCGAGTTCGGCTCACTGGGACTGGCCATGGCGTTCAGGGCGAGTTCTCCTGAGGAGGCGCAGGCCAACGTGGGCAACCTTCACGCTCTGTGCGAGGCCTTCCTACAGGCCATCCTGTCCTCGCTGGACTCGTGCCCCATGTAAATGCCACCACCACCCACCACCCACCACCCACCACCACGACTGCTACACGACCCTGTTAGCCTCATCGATGTCATTTGTGTGTGTGTGTGTGTGTGTGTGTGTGGATATATGCTCACGCATGTGTGATGCTCTTTGCTGTTGAAGGTTCATCCGCCGCATCTTCGCTCATCTTCAGGAAGCGGCACAGTCGCGCTTCCCAGACAACAAGCAAATCACCGTGAGCTACTCCATAGTGGGCGGGTTCATCTTCCTGCGGTTCTTCTGCTCCGCCATATTCTCGCCGGTTGGGTTCGGCCTCGCGGCGGAGCAGCCCAGACCTGAGGCCATGCGCGCCTTCCTCCTCGTGTCGAAGGTGCTCCAGATGATCGCCAACGGCCTCTCCTTCTCCGACAAAACGAGCGAAGAGTGCGTCCCCTCCCTCTCCCCTCCGGTTCCATGCGTCTGCGGTCCTTAGCAGCCCCCTTTCCAGATACATGCGCGATATGAATCCCTTCCTCGAGAAGCATAAGGACGACGTCATCGCCTTCTTCAGAGCTGTTGCCGTACGTCTCGCGTCCTGCTCACCGGAAGTCAAGTTCTGCCCTCACCTGTCCCCTTGTGCCCCTGCGTGTAGACCGTGCCGGAGAAGGGGGAGGAGGCCACCGAGGCGCAGGCCACCAACGCGTCCACGGAGGCCGGCGAGGCGCCCCCCTCGGAAGCGGCGGCGGCGGCGGCGGCGGCGGCAGATACGCTCCACAACGCCCTTCACAAGTACTCGGCGGCGCTGGCCTCGACGCTCTCCAAGGAAGAGCGGGATCACGAGAGCGGGGTGGCCCTGGCCAACTTCTTGGCCGGCTTCCCCGCCCCCTCGCCTGCAACTGCTTCTGCTGCTTCTAAGGCACCCGCAGCCGCTCCCTCCACGGGCGACCGGGCCGCCGACCAGCCCGTGGTCAAGAAGAAGGGCGGACTTGGCTTTAGTGCTGCCAGTGCGTGAATGCCCTCTATGCTCTCTGGTGGTACTCCACACACACACACACACACCACCCCAGCCTGACGGCCGGGAGACCCTACCCCAATTGGGTGGACCGAAGGGCCGTTGGTGGTTGGTGTGTGTGTGTGTGTGTGTGTGTGGGGTGCTGGGTTGGTGTGTGTGTGTGTCTCTTCTAATATCTCCACCCGTTCACAGGCAAGCGGGCCACGACGATCATGAGCACTCTGCGCGGAGGCCACGACAAGGACAAGCTACGCGACAAAGAGCGCGAGAAGGAAGAGAAGCGCGAACGCGAGCAGCAGCGCGACGACGAGCAGCCGCCGACCAGCCCCAAGCAGGCGCCCACGCTTCTCTCTGCGCGGCGCAAGGAGGAGGGAGGCACCCTACACGACCTCAAGGCCATCCTCGTCCAGCTTCGCGATATCAAGACGGTGAGCACTCCACTC
>CDFF01071038.1:34997-48347 GCA_000826265.1 Acanthamoeba culbertsoni
GTGTGTGTGTAGATCTGTACGTGAACTACGTGCCGGCGTGCACGTATGAGGGCGACAACGTGGTTATGAGCCTCCAGACGGCGCGCTACCTGATCAAGTCCGCACGTGCCGCGGCCAAGGGCCAGCCTCTCGGTACGGACGCCTCCCCCTCAACCTCCCTTCCCCCAGGCACGGATTCCCCAATGGCCATTCTCACTCATCGCTTGGGCGGGGATGGATATGCGGTATGTGGTCGTGGTGTGCAGTGGGCAGTGTGCGGTATTTGATGGGTTCGGTTGTGCTGGCGACCAGGTGTCCGTTGAGGACTGCGAGCGAGTTCTCCTCAGCTGAGAAGGTGTGGGTGGACGCCTTTGCGCTGCGTGCACGGGTGTGCGTGCTCGACACCGGTACGCACGATTCGAGATGACGTTGCAACCCGCTTGGCCTGACGACACGCACAACACATACACACACCACACACGCGTGCATGGGACGGATCGGCACAGCCAAGAAGATCGAAGACCTTAAACAGAGGGGCATGTCGGCCAAGCAAGCCGAGAACGAAGTGCAGGTCGATCTCGTCCGGGCGGTACCGCGCATCCCAACCCTCCGCCGCCCTACGGCAATCCTTGCTGACTCGTAGATGGCTTGACAAACAAACACACCGCACAGACGAAGGCGCACTGTTACTACACGGTGGTGGTCAACTTTGTCAACGCCCTGGCCAAGATCGAGGAGCCTCGCTTGAGGACTGTTCTGCACCGGTTGTGCATGCTCTTTGCGCTGTGCCATGTGCAGCAGGATCTCGGCGACTTCGCCGCCATAGGATACCTCTCCAGGTACTGTCCGCATCGGGCGAACAGCAATCCGGCTCTGTTTACACAATCCTTTTCTCGGCTGGGATAGGGAACAAGTGGGCATGCTTAACGAGGCCGTCAACACACTGCTTACGGAGCTGCGCAAGGACGCGGTGGCTCTGGTTGATGCCTTCGATTTCTCCGATCATTACCTCAATTCCTCCCTGGGTCGTTTCAATGGTGTTTCCCCTCCGCTCTCCACGCCCACAAATAACACAGCTAACAACGTCATACACAAAACAGGCGATGTGTACGAGCACATGTATGCGTGGGCGCAGGAGGAACCGCTCAACAAGAAGGCTCAACCGCCGGGCTACGACAAGTACCTGAAGCGCCTGCTCAAAGGCGAAATCCTCCAAGAGGCGATCGAAAACAAGATGAAAAAGGCCAACCTTTGATCTTTTATCCGAGAGGTTAACAATTCTTATGTACGCAAAATGCACATGTGCCACTTGACTATTCTCCCTCCTTCTCGCGGTCTGTTGCCGGCCCGCCGACGTCCTCGGCTTCGTCTCCAATCTCCACCTGTCGGTCGTCGTCATCCATGAGCTGGGAAAGGATCGGGCTGGCGGGTTCTTGCTCGGGAGCTTCCTCTTTGCCGAAGATGTCCTCTGATTCCTGGCTGTCCGCGAGGGTCATGGACAACGGGAATCCGGGGGTGCCTCCCGCAAAGGGGTCTCCTTGCGTTGCCGTGAGACACGTGAAGCCTGTCAGGGTCATTGGTGGGGAGCCGTCCTCTTCGCCCTCCCTGTCCCGGTCCCGTTCCCCTTGGGCTTCTTCGTCTTCTGTTTTGGTCCGCTTGGCAGCCTCCCCCTCGTCTTCGCTTGCCTCGTCACCTCTTTGTTGCTTGTCCTCCGATCCTCGCTTGCGCTTCGAAGACTCCTGGAGCTGCGCCGTAAGTTGGGCGATGGTGTCGTCTTTACGCGTCAGTTTGACCTTGGCCTTTTCTGCATCTGCCTCGGCACGCTCAAGGCGTGCGACAAACTCGCGGTTGTGTCGTTCCAGCAGTTCGGCCCGTTGAGCCAGTTGGTCGCGCTCAGTCTTGAGGTCGCTCAACCGCTTCTCTAGAGTTTCGCGCACGCTGGATGCCTCACCACGCTCTACTTCGAGAAGCTTGATACGCTCTGCTTGCTTGTCTCTGAAGAGTGCCAGCTCTTGAATCTGTTTCTTGAGGGACTTGGTCTTGTCGCGTGCCTTGTCGGCGAGCCGAGCCTGTTCGCTGGCCTCCTTGAGGCGCGCCGCGAGCGCCTCATGACGCTCGATAAAGGATGCATTTGCCTTCTTCATGTCTGCATTCTCCTGCTCGGCTTTTCTGAGTTGTTCTTCGGTGTCGGCTTTCTTCTTTTTCAATATTCCGTAGCGTTCGTAGACGATCTTGGTCTTGCGCTTGACCTTCTTCATTTCCTCCTCTGTAGATTTGGATCTCTGCTTTTCCCGCTCCAACTGCTCTTCTAGTTCCTTTTCGCGCGCTCGTGCCGTGTCTTCCAACGCGGCTCTCACCTCGGTCTCAATCCGCTGGCGCTCGGCAGCGAGCGCCTCCTCCGACAGGCGCGCACCAGCGGCTTGCTGCGCCGGTTCCTCCACATCGGGTCGCGACGGCGCGTCTCCCTCACTTTTCTTTTCCTCGTCTCCATCCTCAACTCGTCTGCGCTTATGCTGCTGCTGCGGAGTGTCGGCGACATGGTCCATGGATGCTGAGGCAGCGGAAGTAGCTGAAGCGAGAAGGGATTGCTTCAGGGAGGCGAGCTCCTCGCGGAGGATATCCCGAAGGTCCCCTCGCAGCATCCGCGTCTCCTGCACGACCTCTCGCAGCTCGCGATCAGACCCAACAGGCTCGCCGCTGATGGCGCGTTTGACGCCGCGCCATTTCTCCTTCATCTGTGTGAGCGCTGCGCGGAGTCGCTGATTCTCGCGCGCCACGTCACCGGAACCGGGCAAGTCGCCCCCATCACCCACTCTGCTGTCCGCAGACTTATCCTCGCGAGAGCCACTCTCAGCTGCAGTGCCGGCAGCGCGAGCGGATGCCTGCCTTCCTCCGCGTTTGCCGGACGAGTGGCGCGTGGCTGCCGGGGTGGGCTGCGGCGGGGCTGCAATGCGCACCTTCTTCGGACTCCTACCATGGGCGGCTCCGCCGCCGGCGGCGGTGGTGGTGGAGCTGCCTTTTTTGGCCTCCTCCGCTGCCTTTGCCCGCCCGCTGGCCATGGCAGACTTGACTGAAGATGGAATAGACGCGGAGGGGGAGAGGGGGGGGGAGAGAGGAGAGAAGAATCCGCATTTTAAGTGAGGTTTATGAGAAGGGCCAGGGAGGAAGGGAGAGAAGAGAAAGGAAGGGCTGGATACCGGGCGCAGCGGCAGGGGCGGGGTTGAGCTTGAGGGTGGGCTTGGGGGCCTCCTTCTTGGGCCGCAGCGAACGATAGGTGGCAGCGCCCTTGCTGTGGGCGGTGCTGTCGGCCAAAAGGGCGTACTCATCGGGCGGCTGCGATTCGGTGAGGCTGTCGATGGAATCGTCCAACAGGAACTCAAAGAGTCTATCGTTTTCCGACATGGCGGCCTCCTCAATGGCGTGTCCCAGAGCGGCGCCACTGGTGGTCTCGGACGAGGCAGCGGTAGCGGCGGATACCGCAGGCGCGGCAGGAGTCGCACCGGGGGCAGCCTTCTTTGTAGGGGAAGTGGCGTCCTTGCGGTTCTTGTCGAGCTCCTGCTGTATCTCCTGCACTTCCTTGTCCTTGAAGGCGATGGCGCTGGTGAGCTCCTGAACGCGCGCCTCCAAATCGCGCTCCTTTTTCTCACGTTCAAAGACCTCCATCTGAAAGTGGCGCGTCTGGCTCTTCTCCTGCGCTATCATGTCCTTCAGGATGCTGATTTCCCGCTCCCTCTCTGCGATAAAACGTTTCAACTCCTGCGTCATCAACATCCAAGGTGGGTTGTGGTGTGAGTAATGAGCGACGTGAGCGCGCCTCTGTCGAACTAGAAAGCTTCCGACGTACTTCGGGGTCCGATTGGGGCTTCTGTGGTCGCAGTGGAGACGCGCACGGCAGCGCGATCTTGGCGGGGCTTCCGCGCAATGGCGACGTCCCGTGCTGCTGCTGCTGCTGCGACTGCCCCGATAAACGCGTATACATTAGTCAATGCGGCAAGGATGGAACCGCGTTCAGGCCCAACTGGAACATACAGGATTGGGGGGCGCATTCGGCGGCGTGAGGGAGGACGAGGTGGATGATGGCGGTGAGGAACGCATGTCCGAATGCGGTTCTTGTTGCACGGAGGTGTCTACCGGAGGGTATGTGGATGTGGCAGGCAGCTTCTCCGTTGAATTTGAATTGTCTGATGAGGACGAAGAGGAAGAAGAAGAGGAAGAGGAAGAGGTGGTGGAGGCGGTGATGCTGGAGTCATCCTTCCCGGTGTGCGTTGTAGAAGGCACTTGTGGGGGGGCATCTTGTGGTCGCTCCGAGGGTCGCGGTGCGTGCGGGCCAACCTCAACGTCCATCTTCGACATGTCGGCAGCCTCCGCGTCGGCGGCACCAAGCCTAGTGCCATCATTTGATGCTACCCCGTCCAGCGCCGCGTCGTGCTGGTCACCTTGTGGGACTGGTGCTGCCCTCGAGGTGTTGGATGGTATGGATGGTTGCATCGCCGGTGGTAGCGAATAAGCGGAAACGGACGCAGGGACGACAGCCGGTATGGAATTGGACACTCCGGTCGTAGGCGGCACTTCAGTCCGAGCATTCGTCTCAGCAGGCTGGCGATGAGGTTCATAATGAGTATTCTTCTGCTGCTGGCGATCAGATGGCTGTTGATGAGCCGTATTGGAGGATTGCCGATGATGATCGGCGGGCTCCTGCGAGGCAAAGGGGATGAAGTCATCATCCTCGACGACCTCAGCGGGGGGAGGATGAGGCTGGAATTGGTGATATGAGCTTTGAATGTGAGGCTCGGTTTTCGTCACAACCGCAGGGAGGGGCTGCTGGGCAGTTGGTTTCTGAGCCGAAAAATAGAGATGTGAGGACGGAGGAGAGGGCGAGCGGGCGACAGGCTGCAGTTGGTTGGTGGTCGAGGTAGAAGAACGGGGCACGACGTTCAGATTCTCCGGAGCAAACGAGTCCGGAGGAAATGCTGGCAAGGCCGAGCGCTGGCCAGCTGCCACGGCATAGGTGGCCCCCACGGGAGATTGAGATTGCTCCGAGAGCGACGATGATGTGGAGACTGTTGGCTCGCCGCTAGCAGTGTAACGAGAGGCCGGTATGACTCTACGCGGAGGAGCAGTGGTCAAGTGTGCAGAAGCAGTACTGATGCCAAGTGATGAGGAAGTGGAGGGAGAGGGAGAGGAGAATGAAGCGCTGAGGGCAGGAGCTACACGAGCAGAAGGAGAAAATGAGATGGAAGATGAGGCGTGAGAAGGTCCCACGGCGAACGAAGTGATGGTGCTTGTGGTCGTGACAGGGACACCTGCACCGCCTAGGCGCTGTGTATTGACGAGAGGAGCGGAAGAAGATGACGGTGTTGCGGCGGCGGCGCTAGGCCTCGCTGGAGCAACTGGCGAAGGGGCACCAGACCGAACACCACTCATGAGAGAGATTGCGGGTGGGGGTCTGTTTACGGCATGTTGTTAGCTGGCCGTGTACGAACCAGCGAAGAAAAATTACCTGGACGCCGGCGTTAAGCCAGGAGCAGACACAGAAGGCGGACCGGCCGCTCCAACAAAGCGTGTAGCTGAAGGTGTAAACTGGCGGCGGCAAGCACGCGTCGAAGTTCAGCAAGGAGGCCATTTGTTCCCAAGAAGAAGGGCACGGGTTCGAATTCACGTACTTGTTTTTGGGAGTCTCCAGTTGATGTGGCCCAACCCCCGCCCCCAAAATCAGAAGGTTTCTTGGCTGGCGAGTTTGCTAAGTTTCTGTAACAACGAACTCAATAACCGGGAGCAATCATATTTACAACAAAAAAGGGGATTAGGAGCTACCTGAATGCCATTTTGCAGTCTCTGGGCACGGTAACAAGATTTGATGACCTGCATTTTGGTACTCTTTTCTTATCGAGTGATTCCAGGAAGTGATTGAATTTTTGTGACAAAAATGTGGTCATTCGGTTTTTCAAATTCCTCTTATAAATTGCTAGTCCATTGACCGGAATTTGAATGCTAAGTTGCGGTCTTGCCGAAGATGAACCCTGGCACACTTCATGGCCGTAAGCGAATGGAGTATATTCATTTTGTCACTCATAGGTCTCATATGTTGTCAACAAGTGGTTTTTCCTTCAGTTGATGTGGTCACCTGCGACGTTACCACTTCTGTCCAGTACTACCTACCCCCAACAGTTTCATCACCCCATGGTCTGATAGGAATTTGTAAGGTGCGAGACCACGCTTATACTCCAGTGGGTGGTGTACGGAGGAGGTTCAAATGTAAGGCTCTCCGTCCAGCTAAGCAAAGGTGGCCCATGCTCTGGGATAGTACGCAAGTGTCTGCTCACTTTATTTTAGAGCTCAACTTTACCGACGCGATTGGTCGGCCTTGGGGAGCAGCGCAACCAGTGGATATACAGCTTTCGCTTCTCAACTCGCGCGTAGGTACCGTGGTTTCTTCTGTTACAAAGGGTCTTTCCTTTCTCTTCTAATGTCAGGAAACAGAATATGTCATGAGATACACCGGAATGTACCGTAACGCTTACGAGAGACGAGTGCCCACCAACGTTGCGCTTCGAGACTGCCCAAGGGACAGAATGTGAGTCGTTCTCCATGAATACTGCCTCTCTCTCAGAGAAAGCCCCGGTGTTAAGTTTCTCCTACCGTTGGCCTAGATGCTGCACTGATGTCAGCTATTTCCCTTGGCTGGGCTACGAATCATCCCTTCTTTTTAATGCCTCTTCATACTACGGCTTCATCCTTCAACCAGGGGTATGGAAGTACAACCTGCAGATCGCGCTTTCTCAAGGTGCTTCTCTGGGTCCCATATCACCATGACGAGGCTCTGCCCTGATCATCATCTATCGGCAGGCACCCTCTACCAGGCCCTTTCCCTTGACTCAGTTTCACGCAGCGCCTCAATTAGTGGGTTGTCGGTCCGTCCCGAAACCCGCCGCCTTCCCCCCTCCCCTCTCCAATGCAGGGTTGGCTGACGGCCTTCATCTCAGGTGACATTGCATTCGCCGCTGATCAACCAGAACAAGCTTACCAACTTCGATCACTACACTTACATGATCGCGGTGAGCAACGTTTCTAAGCCAGGCATGCCCTCGTTTGCTATGCATCAAATGCAGCTCTCAAGCACTACTCATATCCGAACTTCACCACCAGGATCAGGGTTCCTCGCCAAGACCCAACACCTGGGCAGTCTGCCCAACCAAATTGGAATCACCACGGATAGTTGGCTGGGCGCAGTGGAATGCGGCCAGGCATTGGGCCTAAAGACAATGGTGCAGGTCGCCAATCCGTACGACCTCACCCTAAAAAATAAATAAATAAATCAAACAAAACAAAACAAAATAAAATAAAATAAAATAAAATCCTCAACCAGTCGACGCAGGTACGATCAGTTCGCGGCCTTCAGATCTGAAACCCTGGAAAAGCAAAACCCGGAATCGGGCTGCCTCCTCAGGAGCGCTGCCTCCAATGCGGACCCTTTCTCTTCTTCCCCCCTCGTCCAGGTGCGATAAGCATGCATCTTTATCCGTTTGACCCACCAAATTCTCACCTCGCCTCGACCGCTGCAAGACATTCGACTGCCCTGACTTGGGTTCCCTTCGGGTGATCATGCAAATTCCGTCGTCATCGTTCAAGCTGCAGGCGCTCTTCGGAGTTCCGCTCATCACCGGCTCAGGGGTCTATCCGATCAGTACGGGCGATACTGTGGCGACCTTCTACATCGACATCAGCAACACTGGAACGTACGAGGGCGTGTTCACTATCCAGCCGCATAACTGCTGCGTCATACGCCCGCCATCAGAATCCTGTGGCGTAATCTCACCCTTCCTCTTCCTCCCTCACACATCGGGGGGGGCTCATCACTTTCTTTGTGGGGGAACAGAGCATCAGATTCCATAGCCCATCTAGCGTGTCGGTCCCCCCATCTGGAGCGTCACGCGCTACCTTCGTCGTGGAGAGCAGGGAAGTGGCGGGCTACAATGGGTCGTGCGACTTTCAGGTACTCCAGCACGCTCGTGTCGAGCTGACGGTCACGGTCAGCTTCGACAGCGCCTCGACCGGCTACAAGCCCATTGGGCAGATCATAGCAGGTCCGTCGTTACCAAATTACCGTATCCTCTCCTAGAGGTTCCAATCCTCGTGTCGATCTTTGACTTTGCGTCCGTCCTGGCGTGCGTGCTGTAGGGGAAGCATCCAATTGCTATTTGCCCAATCGGGTGGTGTCGCACGGCGGCGTGACCTATTGCATTCCTCCCTGCACGCAAGACCAAGTTTGGGACCCCTCGGGGTATACGCGCCCGCATGGATGATTTTGCCTCTAGGCTCACAAGTTCAATCATCCGCACGCAGATCCACCTGCAGGCCGGTCGATTGCGCTGTTAAGTACCTGGGAGCGCGTAACTGGTACAACATCACTGCTGGGGTTTGCCAGCCCGCTGCCCTGTGCGCAGATAATCAGGCACAGACACCCCACACACACATCCCCCCCTCCATACTAGAGGACACCTTTTCTCCCTCCAGAACTGTCGTGTTGAATGTGTTGGGGGTCATCACTTTCAGGTCTTCGTGGTGGCCAACAATTCGTGCGTGAATAAAACATCGGTGGCGGTGTCCAATATCAACTGCACAGACGAAGCCGCATGTGGAAACTCCACTACCAGACCCATCTTCAAGCCTGTCACAGTTATCAACTGTGGGGAGCACGGCGCTTACGCCAACTACTCGTGCGAGTGCGAAGACGGATACACTACCGTCTTTGGAGATCGGGTAGTTTATCCCCCTTTCTTTTCTTTCTCCTGTAGCAAGACCAACGTGATAAATGTGCAGGTCAACCATACCAACACTGAGTGGTGCTCCACGCTAGTCACATCCAGCGGTTCAGACAAGGCCACCTCGGCATGTGAACATCCTTTACTTGTCCCTCGATCCTAGAGAACTTACGGTGGGTACGTGTGGTGTGGTGTAGGTGTTGACGGTGACGGTGGTGGTTCTAGCCTTGAGCATGGGGTTGTGCTGCATCAGCTTTGTTACTGTCACTCTGTCCCTCCTCTTCCTACAGTCGCGAGCTCGCAAGCGGTGGGCTAGGGTAGGTTTCCTATCCCGAACCCCACCAGCGATGATGTAACGCAGCCATCTTTGATGACAGGAACGCCTCGAGCAATTGCACGCAATGGAGGCCAGAGAACGCCATATTCTGGCTATGCAAGTCAATGCTCTCAATTGTAGACCACCCTTCGGGGTCAACAATGTGGAAAGGAAGCCCCTTCAGCACAGAGACGCTGCGATTCCTCCTCTTCCCGGAAGTCAGCTCTCCGCATTCGAAAACCGAGGCGAAACGTCCCCAGCTGAAGTGGAGGAAGATGCAAAAGGGTGGAGGAACTACTACAACAGTGACTACGGAGCAGAACACATGAGCCATGATGAACACACAACCCGAAGCAGGTCAGAGCCCGCACAGGATACAACGCTGGGCGACACCATGCAACAACCAAACGAACCGCGCAACAAAGGGAGCACTGTCCGCGCTGCGTTTCGGGAACATCTCGAGTTCTTGTGGACAAATCTGGCTTCCTTCTCCCGTTCACCTTCCGCCCCTTCCATCTGTGAGCCAGGATCTGACAACAGCACACCCAGTGCAGAGGATTACCCAGAGCAAGCCCGCCCAATGGCGGACTCTGCGGCAGACCTGCTACTGACACTGCGCAAAGAGAATCTCTTGACTCAGGGCAATGCTCCCCCAAATGGCTTGCTGTGTCTTGTTAGTGGCCGATTGGAAGAAACATAAAACAGTAAATAAATGAACATTAAGGCTATTACGTTTTAAATTTTTTTCTTTTATTCGTGTATGTGGGAGTGCTCAGCTCGAGGCAAGAGCGGCGCTTGGAACAAGAGGAAGAAGCTCGTCCTCTTCATTCATCTCAGTGACGATATCAAGGCCGCCAATGAGCTTGCCGTTGATGTAGAGCTGCGGGTAAGTGGGCCAGTTGCTGTACTTCTTGAGCCCCTCGCGCACGTCGTTGTCGCTCAGGATATCGAAATGTCCAAATTGAATYCCCTTTGACTGCAGCTGCGCCACCATCCTGAAATAATAATATGTTTGGGGGGGGGAGGACACAGTTAGACACAGAGGAGCAAATCGAGCTCGAATTTGCACAGTGGAGAAACTCACTTGTTGGAAAATCCACAGCGGGGAGCATCCGGACTGCCCTTCATGAAGATCATAACGGGTGCCTGGTTGATCAACTTCTGCAAACGCGTTTGCAGGTCATCCTCCTACAAGAAGTTTTGGGGAAAGGTGAACACGCAGAATGCTGGCATGTAGATAAGACCATACTACCTGCTTGGGAACGAGGCTGGCGAGCTCTCCCTCCTCTTGGAGCTCTTTCACGATGTCGAGGCCGCCRATGAGCTTGCCGTTGATGTAGAGCTGCGGGTAAGTGGGCCAGTTGCTGTACTTCTTGAGCCCCTCGCGCACGTCGTTGTCGCTCAGGATGTCGAAGGAAGCGAAGCGAATGTGCTCTTGGTTGAGGATGTCGACAATCTTCCTACTGAATCCGCACTTGGGTGCTTCGGGAGAACCTGACAAGTTTCAAACAAAGCTTGATCAGTAAGCAGCTCGTGGTGGAAATAACCCCCCCCCCGGAGGGGAAGAATGAGCACAGCTTCAGACAGACCTTTCATGAAGAGCATGACCGGCGCGAAGGTGGTGAGTTTGGACAGGCGAGTCTGAAGGTCTTCCTTGGCAGCGGTAGTGGCAGCGGTGGGACTGGCCGCACTGACTCCAGCGGCAGTAGCGGCAGCAGCAAGGTCCCTCACCGCCCGAGAGACCTGAGGCGGGTTGGCTCCCTCCACCACCTCCTTCACTTTTCCTCCCTATGGAATGAGGACGGCCAAGTGACGTGAGAAGGAGACGGAGCAACCAACAGGGGTAAGGGTTACCAGCAGGAACACGAAGTACGGCACGGCCTTAACTTCATAACGCTCAGCAACCTCGGGTAGTTTCTCAGCCTCGACCTACAGCACGCCAATTGATGAGAAATGGCCCACGCCATGCCACAAATACCAAGTTGGTGCACCTGCACGAAAGTGATGTTGGTGTTTGCGCGAGCCAGTTCAGCGAAGATGGCATTCATCTGCTTTGCAGGACCACACCACTCGGCCCAGAAGTTGACGACCGCAGCACCAGAGCTAACGGCAGCAGCCACTTGCGCCTCTTCAGTGGCATTAAGCACTCTTTGGTCTGCCATTTGGTTGCGTTCAATTGAGAGTTGACGGAGTGTTTTCGCAGTTTGCCTTCCGGACAAACGTAAGAACATTGTGAAAAACGCAAGGAAAAGAAGAGCCAAATAGCAAACCAGCCATGGACGGCACGGCCATGGACACAGACGCCACCTTTGACGGTGACGACTCGCAAGTGTCCCGCCGCCACAACGACGCCTCAGAAGAAGCCATTTTAATTCCGGTGCATGGCTCTGATGAGTACGTTCGAGTAAATGTCAGCGAGCTGCCCAAAGATGCCAACGATATAGTGGACATCTTGAAGGCTGAACTCGCCCCGCTCGATGTTTGGCTTAAATTTGCGGTATGCATTTTCTTAGTTGCTTTCCGCCCTCCCACGGTTCCACACTCATCCTGGAAGAAAATAGGTGGAATACTACAAGCAAGGGATGCCAGACAACTTTAAGCTAATCCTAGACGAGGGTTCTGACGAGAGTATGTTGCCCGTCCACACTTGCAAGTGGTGGTCCCTTATCTTGTAGAAACCAAATGGTCTAACGGCTAGACACGGCTGCTGTCGTACCCAGGCTTGGAGCATGTGCCACGATACATGGATGAGGAGTCCAAGCGGCAGCGCATCGCCATCCTCAACGTGTTGGCGGGCTACTACATAAAGCTCGCAGTGAGGTCGAAGGAGGGCCAGCGCGAGCAGTACTACGACCTGGCCACCAACAACTACAACAAGGCCGACAAGATCGACGTGCAGCAGGAAATGACGTGGGTGGGCAAGGGTGTGCTGCTCCTGTGTCGCGGGTCGGCCGAGCGTGCGGGCAAGTACTTTGACACCGTGTTGGGCGCCAACCCAGCCAACGTGCCCGCCCTCCTGGGCAAGGGCTGTATCTCCTACAACAAGAAAAACTACGAAGAGGCCTTCGGCTACTACCGCAAGGTGCTGGAGCTCAACCCGGCCTGCCCCGGCGCCGTGAGGCTCGGCCTCGCTTTCTGCCACTACCGCCTCGGTAGGCTGGAGCTCGCGCGCAAGGCCTTCGAGCGGGTGCTCGCCCTCGAGCCGGACAACGTACCCGCGCTGGCCGCCCTCGCCGTGCTGGAGCTCAACACGGCCAAGCCCAAGGCCGTGCACCGCGCCATGTCCCTCCTCAAGCAGGCCTACGACGCCGACCCGTCCAACCCCACCGTCCTCAACCACCTCGCCAACCACTTCTTCTACAAGAAGGAGTACAAGAAGACCATCCACCTCGCCCAGGCCGCCTACAATAACACGACTGTCAAGGAGGTCAGGGCAGAGAGCTTCTACCACTTCGCCCGCGCCTACCACGCCCAGGAGGACTACGAGAAGGCCTTTGCGAGCTACTTCCAGTACGCCTGCCTTTGACCTATCCCTCCTCCTCTCCTTCCTCTCTTCCCCCACATCTCTAAGGGTGGACAAAAACAAAAACAAAAACAAAAACAAATGCCCTTCGATATGGCTCGCCTGTCTTCATATAGTGCTGTGGAGTTCTGGCCTGAGTTTGCGCTTGCCCACTACGGCCTGGGACAGATGTATCTGGCCAAGGGCGAGACGGCCAAGGCCATCGCGTCGTTCGAGGTCGTGCACAAGAAGCACCCGGACAACTACGAGACGCTCAAGATCCTGGCGTCGCTCTACGCGCACACGGGCAAGCGTGACAAGGCCATCCACCACCTGCGCCGCATCACGGAGATGAACCCGAAGGACAGCGAGGCCTGGGTCGAGCTGGGCGACCTCATCGAACGGCAGAAGAACTACGGCGAGGCCCTCAAGGCCTACGAGAAGGCCACCGGGCTGCTCCAGGCCCAGGGCGAGCCCGTCCCCATCGAGCTGTGGAACAACGTGGGCGTGCTCCGGCATCAGCTGGGCAACCTCGCCGGGGCGGAGGAGGCCTACCGCCTTGCCCTCCGGGAGTCCGGCGCCACGGAGGAGCGCTTCAAGGCGCAGGACATCACCACCCTCTACAACCTGGGCCGCCTGTACGAGGCCCAGCGCCGATACCAACAGGCCGTCGAGCTGTACAAGGCCATCCTCAAGGAGCACCCCAACTACGTCGACTGCTACTTGCGGCTTGGCTGCATGGCACGCGAGAAAGGACACATCTTCGAGGCCTCCGAGTGGTTCAAAGGTTA
>CDFF01071040.1:4343-17610 GCA_000826265.1 Acanthamoeba culbertsoni
CTGGCGAGGGATGGCTGACGACCCCAAGTACGTGTGGTGGTGAAGAGGGTGCTACGATGGGATACGCCAGCACCGCCTCGAGGTCAAGCGACAGATTTCTCCACCGCGACACAAGGAACTCCTTTTCTTGCTGTGAAGCTTGTATGGAGTACTCGGCTGCGAGGACTTCAGTCACCTCTTCCTTCTCTTCATCATCTTCATCTTCATCTTCATTGTATTTCTTGTCGTTGGCAACAGGTACCACTGCAGGCTTGCTGTGCTGCTCCACAGTGGCCCAATTCTGTGGGGTGTGAGGGTGTTCCACGGGTAGCCGCTGCCTATAAACTTCAACTAGCGTATAACAAAGCCAAACCGTGAGCACCACTGCGCAAATTTGAAGCCTCCTCATGCCTAACGGCAGGGGAGGAAGCGCATAGACAGTTGTCCTCCTTTTCTTTTTTCTTTTCTTTTTTTTTTGCCACAAACAACCAACGGGCTTTTCTGTACAGATATCAGGGGGAGGACGGCGCAGATGGAGGAACAGCGTTGCCATATAATGAGACGCACAGGTCCTGCATGGTCTTCTTGGTGGCTTGAACACGCTCCAGTTGTTTCAAATGGACAGCTACATGCTTGTCCTCGTCTTCCTATACAGAAGGAACAGCTCTTAGAACTGTATTGTGCTGATAGTCGAGGGATGCGTGACGCACCAATTCTTTGGCGTTCTTGATCTTCTGATGAAGCAGTTCTTCCGCCTTGCTAAGCTCTACCAGGGTCTGGCGCATCTGGTCAAGCTGCGGTGGACTTTGTTCTTCAATATCCTCACTCGTGCTCAAGGCCCTTCCATTGGCATCATTAAAAAGTTGATCAGCGGGATGTGCGGTTTTCGTGAAGTCGGCGGCGTAAGGTTTGCTTATCATCCGCCTGTGGTCCTCCGCCTCCTTGGCGTCGCCCTCCTCGCGTCTTCTACAGGGCACGGTGCTGTAGCTCGCTGATGATGGCGCACGCGAGATGCAGAATTCAGGGGACGAGTCTCGAGCGTCAAGCTTATCAGCATCGGCCTTCCGCATGGGCACATCGCCTGTACTCGCTGATTTGGCGGCTGTCGCCAATATTCCTAGGGCCGTAGGCGAGGAGGATATCGCCCGATCGACAGAGTGCTTAAGCAGGTTCTCCTTCGTCTCCTCCTCCTCCTCCTTCTTCCTCTTCTTCCTAATCGTCATCACCCCCGCTTTGTTGTCTTTCTTCTTCTTGTTGTTGGCGTTCAGCTTCTTACTCACGGATGACTTGTTTACCAGAGCGGCATCGCTGCTGCTGTCCTTGGAGCTCTTTTTGGTCAGCCGTCGCAGACTCTTCACCGACTTCACCTTCTTCCCATGGCCTTGCTTCTCTCTCGCCTCATCGGTGGGCTCCCGAGGCTTCTCATTGAGTCGCTCGTCCTCCTCTGCACACCTGGAGACCGTAGGCTGATAGCGCGGCGTCCTTATTGTGCTCTGCTTCTCTCTATCCTCCTGAAGCGTCTTGCGCAGTGCATCACCTTGCGGTGCATCCAAGGAGGACTGATGGCCGGCTGTATCCTCCGCGACCCTGCGAAGAAGCTCGCTGGCCTCCTTTACATTGATTCTCATCACCTCAAACTCGGCCAGCGTAGTGCCTTCCTCACATCCCAGAATTTCAAACATCTGTTTTAAAAAACCCCCCATGATGTCTGTGAGATGATCAATCATGTGTCGGTCGAAAGCTAGCGATCGGGTGCATACTGGACTGGTTGCTGGAGTCGTCTTCGAGCGTTCCACTGCAACGGTGAGTAGCTGTTCGGCAGCGCTCATCACCCAGGCGCCTGCAGAGAGGGCACACTGGACCACCTCGGCGCTGATGGCCCGGAGCTCCTCAGGTCTGAGATCATGCTTGGCCCAACTGTCATATAAATAAAGGAGTATCGAGGTAAGGCCTCCTACTCTATGAGGGCGAGGTCAGGCGAGGCCAAGTGGCGCACATGAGGAGGTGGGACAGCAGCGTGATCGCAGGTACGATCCACTCCTGTCGAGACCTTCCGCCGCGCACAAACTGCAGCGAGATTTCGAGCACTAGCCTGAAATCGCGACTGCACAGTGCCTCCCAGTTCAGTTTCAGTCTCTTTTCTTCCGAATTTCTATGTCTCCAACAAGTAAATCATACCGGCGAGGATACGCAACGAAGAAGGCTTCCATGAAAGTTTGGATGAGTCCGTCGATGATCGATGTCGCGTCGCCTTCATCGTCCACACCACTGCTATCATCTGTAGCCTGTGGCAGGGAGGAGAGGAACTGCGCATAGATGGATGCGAAGCAATCGACTACCTTCGCGGACGACGCGCCGCGCGCGGACATCGTTCGCAGGTGATTCAAGTAGAATTCAATGGTCTCGCCTATGACTCGCCGTAATTTCCGCAACGCGACTTTGTCGACACTGACACCAGATATTAGGCGATGGCTCGCCCGTGCGGCGCGCTTGCACTCCGTCGCGTTTCCGCCAGTGGAGGCGTTGGCCATCTCGAGCATCAATCCACGCATCTCCCTAATATCAGAGGGGCTGCTCTCGCGTGACCATGATCCTCCCCTTAACACTGTAGCGTCAGTGTCCCTCCCCGCGGATTTTTCACTCGCGTCTCTCTCAAGATCCGGTGTTACACGGCTACCGGAGACACTCGTTGGTGAGGAGGAGCAGTATTGGTAAGCAGCGAAGGAGATGTAAACGAGATCGAGCCACAGCAGGGATTGGGTGGTGAGGCCGAGGCTGCCGTCAGAATCCCTGAGCAAGGGCCGATAAACTCGGAACAGCAGGCGCACTGCCGACGCCACCTCATCCCAGTCGTGTGGGTCTCTTACGAGGCCGTCGGCGAGTGTCATCATCATCAGTTTGGCCGGCTGCGGGCCTGGCGTGCCCGTCGGACGTGGGAAGAGCGCCCACAGGTCCCACATCGACGGCGACCCCATCTGGAAGACAAAGACACACACACACACACACACATGCACACATGCATACATGGCCATGCACAGTCAGCATGTATATATGAAAGCATGATGGAATGGAGAAAGATGACATCCGAGTTGCACCACCTCGTGTAAAATGGGCAGGAAGTGGTTGGGATGTCGGTTCCATAGCAGCGTGAGCAGCCTGATGCCTGCATGGAAGTGATGATGGCGGCGGCCACCATCCCCCTCCGCCGTCCGCAACAGGACCACGCTCATCGCAAAGCCCAGTCGCAGAGACATCGCACGAGGGCACTGGCGAGAGTATCCATCATCATCATCATCATCATCATCATCATCATCATCATCATCATCATCATCATCATCATCATCATCATCATCATCATCATCATCAGCCCGCCGCATTGGTCTCCTCACATGGTTGCGGAAAACAAAGGTGCTATCTACTACGTACCTTGTCGAGGAGCGTGACCAGGACATCGAACAGCAGCTGCGACTTGGTGGAGTCTTCGGCTGATTTAAGAGCCTGCGGCTGCCCTTCCTGCCCTGGTCTCGTTGCCCAGCCTGGGCCAAGGGGACACAATCTGAGGGAGCGCAGCAGGGCCGTGGATACCTGCAGCGCCAAACCCGGAACGGCTGGCGGCGCGGCCACATGCGAGGCGCCCCCCAGCATGTTGCATATCTGCAGCGAGGGCACAGCAACGCTCGGCTCTTCCGCTCGCATGCCCCACGCCAACGCCAGGCGCGTCCAACTGCGCCGCAAATCGGGCCTATGTGCAGCCAAAAACGCAACTGAGTCATGACCGGAGTCGATCGATCGAGGAGGGAGGCGTACGTGAGAAGGGCCAAGTGGGGCACCACGCGGGACATGGAAGCCAACAGCAAGGAGCGGCTCTGCGCAGGAGGCTCGCGAAGTGCGGCCATCATTTCTCCGACGAAGCGAAAGCGAGGCGACATGCCTCCGAAGTCGGGTGGAGGCGTAGGGGACAGGGAGGAGGCCCTATAGGGAGGTGCCTGCGGCCTTTCTTGCCCCGTCTCAGGCCAGTACACGTCAGCCGTGTCAGTGCGCGGACGGGCAGTGACGATGCTCCCGGAAACCCAGAAGGAAAAGGGAGCTGAAGAAGAAGAAGAAGAAGAAGAAGAAGAAGAAGCGCTGGAATCTACTTTGGTAGCGGTCGGTTTTCTGGAGCGGTCGTCCAGGTGAAGGATGTGTGAGGCCTTGCCCTTAATCTTGGCCCTGAGCGTCTCCCCATCGCGCCGGCGAGAGGGCGAGCTGGTAAGTGAGGACGAGGGCTTACTATCGGCCGATACAGAGGAGTCTCCTGCCGGTCGGCCGCCCCTCGTGGGCGATGCGGGCGGCGAATCTGTCGCCACCTCCGCTGACGCGCTGTCATCATTTGAGCGGCATCGCGATGGTTCGGGCGGACCGCTGGTCGGCGCGGTGCGGAATCGCATGCGCGACATGGAGAGCGAGATAGAGCGGGACATCACGATGGGCGAGCGCAAGTTGGTATGGCTGGTGGTTCTGTCGGTGGCCTCATCGACTCGCTCCTGCAGAGTCTTCTTCTTCTTCGTCATCTTCATCTTCTTCACTGTCCGTTCCACACGCGCGCCCGGCGAGATTATACTCTGCGTACTCGAGTCCGACGTCGGGCGGCGCGAGGCTCGCTGATGGAGATCGGGCGCAGAGAGGGGAGACGGCGTCGAGCACAGGTGGCCGTGCTCAAGCACACAAGTATCGTTCGATCGGTTGTCGGMCATTAAARAAGMGGAAGACGAAGACGAAGACGAAGAAGACGAAGATGAAGAGCGGAGCGGGTTGTAATAGACAGGCAGGGTCGAGGATCGTCCGCGGYGTGGTGTACTTTCATTKGACTCGTCGTTCGACTGCCGCTTGGCCTTGCCACGGCTTCTGCCGCCCAGCAGTCCCAGAATGCTCTGAGGCGCTGGGGCATTCTTCGATTTTCCCTCCTCCTTTTCCTTCCCTTTTCCCTTCTCTTTTTCCTCCCCCTTGCCCTTGTCTTTGACCTCAATCGAGTACCTGATCGTTCGCTGGGACAGCGTTCTCAGGTTCGGCAGGAACCTCTTCTTGCTCCTCGGCGCATGGGCATCGGAATGCTGTTCATGTGGCAACATGGGCCCAGGGCTTGAAGATCGAGCGAGCAGGTCTGCATCCTCTCCTGCACTCATCCCCTCTTGCTGGGAGAGCGAGAGCGCCACGGAGCTCGGCCTCCGGCGGCGTTTCCTGTGGGTGAGTATCGACGAGGAGAAGGACGAAGAGAGGGACGCAGATGGAGTGCTTGATCTGCTGGACAGCACGTTGATGGATGGCGACGAGCCGAGCGACGAGGCGGGGAAGCGGGACAGGCATGGAATAATAGGATCCAATCCCGATGCCGAGGAGCAGAGGGAGGATGTCACGGGTGGCAGGTTCTCCTCGTCAGCGAGGGCAGAAGCCAGGCTGCTCTCGGGGAGGAGGATCCTTGCTGACCCGAAGAGCAGATTGAGCAAATAGCGCTTCCCCATGGAAGAGGGGATTTGCTGCTGCTGCTGCTGTTGTTTGGCCAATGAGCTTTCGCTATCACGCGATGCTTGGTGATCGGTCGCGTGCTCGAAGAAGACGAGCAGGGCGTTCTGGAGCGTGAGCGCGAAGGAGGGATGGGTGATGATGGCGGACACGACGGGCTTGCCGTCGTTGCCTTCCCGGGCCGGGAGGTCCAGCAGGAACTGAAACACGACTTCCTCCTTCTGCGGGTGGCCAAACGCGCCGCCGTACTCGACAGCAGCTGCCGAATAGTCGCGGAGTCGACTCATGAGACTGTCCAACAAGGCGCCTCTGCATTCGCCTGCCGACAAAGCTGCGTACGCAGAGGAGAGCGATGGCAAGGCGTGTAAACGAGTGGGGTCTTCGAAGAAAACAGAAAAAGAAAAAAAGAAAAAATGGAGAGGAAAAAAAAGAATCAGGGCACCTACCTGAACAGATGGACTGGCCCAGAGCAAGACTCGCTTCCCGGTCCGGTAGTGAGGAAGCGGACAGCACGCGATCGGCAAGGAAGTCGACCAGGGCGGGAACGCTTACCGAAGCGTTGGCAGCCGACACAGTGGCAGTCCACAGCTGCTCTAGATGACTGGTGCTGAAGTTACCACTCGACCTCAGCAGCAAGCTCAGCCTATCCAGAAAAGGCTCGTAATCAGTTGCACAGCTCCCGTGTGCGGCATCATAAGGAAGGAAGGAAGGAAGGAAGGAAGGAAGGAAGGAAAGCTACTTGAAGAGGACGTGAACGATCTCGTGCGCCTTCTCTCGTGACTGAAGGTCCGAAGCTCGCTGCAGCAAGAGGCCGAAGTTGCCCGTCCACGATGCCAAGCACTGTGTTGCAGCAGACATCTTCATTGGTCTTCTGATCGACCATTGGCGGCCTGAATATAGAGACACGATACCTCAAGAATGCGCGTCGCCTGCGGAAGGTCCGCGGCTTGTATGCAGCAAGCGGCCTGCTTGAGAAGCAGGGCCGTGCGAGACGGGTAGGCTCTGGCGAGCCGCGCGCTCAGTCGACGCGCGCGCTCGAACGGGACACCCGCGCCCAGCACGCCGGCGGCGGAGAAGACATCCGCGATATAATTGTCGGCATATTCATTCAACTGCGCGACTCGCAGCTGGCAAGGGAGAAGGTGAAGGGAAGAAGAAGAAGAAGAAGAAGAAGAAGAAGAAGAAGAAGAAGAGGAAGATTCAGAGATTCGCTCGCCAATCTGATGTTTTGTCTTTTTTTTTCTTTTTGGGAATATTGTTCGGCGAAGGGGGGGGATGCACCTCGAGAGAGTCCGCAAGGAGGCAGCCATGGCTCTGGAACTGCTCATCTCCGGAACAGAGGGCCCACATGCCCAGCAGAGCTCTGCGCGGGGAGAACAACCATCATGATCAGAGCAGCAAGGCCCCCGGGTGAAGTCGGGAGGGCGCACATGTTCTCAAAGGTGCCCAGAGCCGCGTTTTGCAGGACAGCGAGGTCGAGGATATCGGCGATGGCGCCCATGTAGGCGAGGCGCAGAGCCTTGACGCCATAATATACGCTACCGATGCTGTCTGCTTTTAATATATATATTATTAAAAAAAAACAATTGAGGTAAAGAAAGAGGAGGGGGGGGTCGGGATTCGCAGCAACATACCGGGTTGTATTCTGTATCGTTGCTGAAGACAGGGCAGGAGGGGTCGTCCGCCACAGGACATGAGCACGACGTCACTCTGCAGCACGTTTGCGGCGTAGACACCGATTCGGGCAGGGTGGTGCCTGCCCACTTCCGCCAGCCCAGCCACAACGGCATCCGTAACGCGCGAACCCCACTCGGGAAGGCCCGCCATGGAGAAGAAGCTGGAGGTGACATAAAGCTCCACCTATGGTAGGAAGCGCTTACATTGTTGTTCAAGTAAGTAAGTAGCCAAGGGACCGAACCTCGGTCGCCAAACTGTCGGAAGCGGAGCAGAAGGGGACCAAGGCCGCCGCGCCGCGCAACGTCTCAACCAGCAACGCAACGCCTTCGGCCGTTCGGTATGCGGCCTCGGCGAGGCACTCTGCAGCCTCGCCGCAGCTGGGCTTGCGAGATGCCGGGACGGCGTCGAGGACGGTGTCTTCCGCGGCCTCGGAAGAAGACGCAGAGTCGCGGGTGAGGAGGCTGCCATCCCTTGCCCTGTTCCCCTCCGCGCCGACGACGGGCGTGTGGGTGATCAGGTTCAGCAGGTTGCGGTAGGAAGACGAACGAGGCGTCTTGTTGTTGTTGTTGTTGTTGTTGTTGGATGATGACCTGCGCCGTCGCTTGGGTGATGACAATGACCCATGGTTGGTCACGAGGGAAGCCAGGAAGCCTAGAAGGATCTCCGCCTTTCCTCCATCGACGCCGAGCAGTGTGGGTCCTGATCCATAATGGTGTTGTTCACGTGAACTAGGAAAAAGACTGTGGAAGAGAGAGGACAATCGTACCCATCAGCTTCACCACTCTGTTTGTCAACACAGCGGCCGCAAGTCTGGTAGAAAGGCGAGCCGTGTGATTGATTCTATGATACAAGTGAGTTTATAAGTTATAAAGAATCGTGTTAGATATAGATATATATTTTCTATATCTACCTTAACTGCCCATCAGCATAGCTGCTGAGCCACGAGGTAACAGTATCGGTGAATAAGGATTGCACAGCCTCGGACGTGAGGATGTGTTCATCACTGGTGTACTTGGCGAGCTGCCCAAAGATCTCCACGCAACTTCTCTGTTGGACACGACATGCTTAAGCCGATGTCGTGGAATATAATATAATATAAGAAAAGAAAAGAAAAGAAAAGAAAAAATAAATAACAGTGGGGAAAAAAAAGGCACCGTCTGGAAAGGAGAGGCAACGTCTGGAGTCGACGCGCCAGAAAGGCGAAACAGGGTATCGTGAGTGCTGTCATCAGGAGGAGCGCTCGAAGAATCCGATTCCATCACATTCTTCAGATTCTTCATCAAGAGATCCGTGCAGATGTTCTGCATGTGGCGGTCTCCCCCGCCGGCCTGCCACAGGGGAAGCACATCGCCATGGTCGGCTCTGCTCTGGCCTTCCCTAGACACGGTCACAACCCTGACGATGAAGTCGGCCAGCTCGGCACTCTGGCAGAGTTGATTGGCGAGGAAGCCGAAGAGGGAATCCAAATAGGTCTGCTGGGCAGCATCGATGCTCAAAGCAGGCTCGCCGGCGGCCTTCGCGCGGAAGACAGCGGGCAGAGCGGACAGCAAGAAGCGAATATTATTCTTCAATCGCTGACGGTTGCTGTCGGCGGGAATCGAACCCGCGCTGGCGGTCGCGCCCGGGTCATGAGAGACGAAGAGTCGATGCGCCAACTGAGTCCAACTTCTGCGGATTACCCCAGCAAGCTCTTCCTAGAACCGGAAATGCATGAGTCGTCCAACCTGTCATCCATGGATGGAGGAATGAAAAAAAACGGAACCTCCTGATGGCGGGAGAAAAGAGTCGCAAGGATGGGCGACCACTCCAGCTCTTCGCTGTCCTCCGGAATCTCCATCGCCTTGATCTCGTTTGCAAGCAGGCGCGAATGGCGAGAAGTGGCTTCATGCCTTCCCAGATTGGACCAAGTAAATCGGTTACAATAGTAAGATAGATAGTCCACGCTGTACTCCAAGACACACATGTGCTACCTTAAGAAATGAGTGGAGCAGAAAGTGGCAAGAAGTCGCATCGCCGTCTTCCGTATGCCGTATGAAGGAGAGGCCAAGTGCAAGAGGCAAAGGGCCTCCACCCTGTGCCGTAGGGATCGCCACAGCGAACGGCACCCAGGGGCTCTGGCTCGATCGTCCAAGCGAGCAGCAGACGATTGGGGCGTGTGCTGTGCGACGCAGTAGAGGGGCAGATAAGCCTCCAACAGCTCGACAAGATTGGAGAGGCCCGTCTCTCGTTCGTTGTCCCCTCGGTTCGTGTGCACGATAAATCGATGCTGCGCGTCATCTTCCTGCATACGTTCACACCCTTAGAGCCACGTGTTTTTTATTTTTTTTTATTTTTTATTTTTTATTTTTTATTTTTTATTTTTTCACTCGACGGTCGATACTTACCTCGTGAGTCGTGGGAAGATCCTCGAGCGTAGCAACCACCGCGGAAATGGCCGGCAGCAGGACGTCGTCGGTATACTTGGCCATCAGAAACGCCAGCGCATGGATTGCCGTGCTCCTTTCCTCTCCCGTCATTCTCAGCAGGGAGCCGACGATGCGGAACGCCACCTGACAGGAGAACGAGTCACGGACGTGGTTAAAAAAAAAAGCTCGATGTACGATGGTTGATACATACTCGCTGGCGAGCGGCGGTGTCTGGAATGTCCAGGAATGGTAGGCAGCTGAACACTGCCGCTAGAATGCGCGTGTTCGACCCCGCACTGCTCTCTTCCCACACGCTGTTCAGGAATGCCAAGAATTTCGTTTGATACGGCTGCATCTGGATTACAATTACATCAATGAGCGCCCAGTAGTTGAGCCGTCACACGAGCTGGCTTCTTCGTACGAGTGCCGGTTGGCGCTTGAGCATGTAGGAGAGGACGCTCAGCCCAAGCAGAAGCTGATGCGCGGAAGCGCTGGTTCGGACCTGCGGAAGCTGGAACAGAACCAAGGCGATGCCAAGGTGGCCATCGCGCTGCGCCTGTCAAGAACAGTTATTTTTTTTTTGGTACAATGATTCGAAATATTCGAATTATGGAGGTGTGTACGATGGTGTGCGCCATTCGTTCCAGCAGGTGATATTGTTCGCGAGACATGGCCAGGCCATTGCAAGAGAAGAGGAACTGGATGATGCCTTGCATCTGCCTGCTGTAGCACTCGTTGCCTTCGCGGACGTACTTTTCGTTGATTTCCTGGAGATACGTCAGCAGCAGGTTCAGGTAGTGAACCGACGAAGCAGACGCTAGAATGCTCGCGGTTGCCGAAGCCTCCGCGGGCAGAGACGGTGTAGCAAGGGTCGAGAAAGAGGTCGAGACCAGAGCTGCATCCTTCTTGCTCTTGCCTGTGCCACTGCTGCTGCTGCCTTTGTCTGGCGAACAGCGCTGCTTCTCACGCCGTGATGGCTTTCTCTCTTCGTCGAGGTCGGTGTCGTCTTTGGTTTCTCTGTCTTTCTTGGCTTGGCCGATCAAGAGATTGACCAGTGCCTCGCCATGTTCGTTGATAAAGTTGAAATTCGCATGAGTTGTCATCGTAACCATCAACGCATAGCTAAACGGGGCATAGCTATCCTTCTTGTGCGCCCACTTGGACAAGACGTCATAAATCCCTGCAAAAATGTAAGAAATATATATATATAGGTTGGACGCTGCGAGGGATGAAAAGGGTCGTGGATAATGAGGCGACACACCTCTATACAGAGACCAGAACTGATCGTGCAGCTCTTTCATCAGCGGGAAAGTCTGCCACCCGTCCTTTTGGCCCATAATATGCTTGACTATGTGATTAAGAGTGTTGCATATCTCCAACCTGGGACGACTGGTCCTGTTACGACGCAGCAGGTTCCTTCTACTGCGAGGGAAATACAAAAAACTGTACTGACCTCACCGAGTGCCCTCGTGCTTTGGCCATGATTTGGTGGCAGTATGTCAGGAAGAGTATGGTAGTGTTGACCTGTGGCACGGCGCGGACCCCGAAGTCGAAATGTTTCTGGACGTTTAACGTTGCCTTAGTGCTTCATGAAGTGGCGATACAGGTCCGTGTAAAGAAAGGCCGGCAGTACCATGGCCCGCTGGTAGTAAAGGTAAGCGGGATCGTGCGACTTGATCGTGGTCATCTTGTTCATGAACAGCTGGCATAAGTCGCGCAGATGATAGCGCGACATTAATCCAAGCACGAAGCCGATGGCATGACGAACGGCTATGATAGGAAGGTGAGGAAAACTCACACAGACGCTAACAATGCAAGGCGTACGTGGTGACTGGTGCGGGCTGAGCCTATGAAAGCAGAACTCCATCACCTCTTGTGGAATCTCTTCCATCGCCCTGGTGGGGCGAGTAAGAGTCAGTAACAACACACTTGGCACATGTGGTAAACGGCATGCGTACGAGTTATGGCGGTTGTAGTGTAAGAGCTGAGCCAGCAGCAGAACGTAGGCCAGCTCCGTGGTGTCATACGGGCAGTTGTGAGAGGCACCAGCTTCGCAGAAGTTGCAGAAGGCCTCGTGCGTGAAGCGAATCTCCGTTGACTCGTCGAGCGGGTTCATCTTTTCTTCATCTTGTAAAAGAAGGGAGGGGCTGCTTCTTGCGGATTTCAGTGCACTCCGCGTGGCGGTATATATCTTTCCAGCATTGCGAGCGATGTTCCTAAGCTTGGTAGGTGACTCACTGTCGGGCAATTCAACAGGTGGGGTGGCACTCGAGCTTGGCGGTGGGCAAGTAGGAAAGAGGGACAAGAAATTGTCTTCTTTCGACTTCGACACGAAGCCGTTTAGAATGCACAGAAAGAGGTCTGTCCTGGATGACGAAAGCTGACACAAGCACACCGCAGCGATTCTCAAAGCGTTGTCTACCTGTTCTCTGTTCCATTCCTCAACCTGTCTGGGTATCAGATAAAGCGAAGGAGTGAAGGAAGATATGGCACCTGTTGGGCCTTCACAACCACATGTTCAGGAACTATCTTCATGAACTCTTCACGGCTGATATCTCTGCGAAGAAGAAGCACCTGCACTTGCAAAAGAATCTCCCTACAGGAACATCAGTCATTGCTCCATGTCCTCTCCACATGCCTCGTACCGTAACAAGCCATTACTGATCTCCATCACACTGTTCGGTTGGGTTAGGTTTTCTCTTCTTGTGTGTTGTCAGAAAGCACTTTAGGCCTACCGCCCACGAATAGAATAGGTCGATAAAGAGTCACCACCCAGGCGATTGGTGCGTCTGCAACAGTCATTCCTTTTCATGCGTTTTTCTGAGTGACTCAGGCGACAATAAACAAAGAAGACGAATTGCACAGTTCACAAGAACCAGATTCCTACGCAGAATGCTACTAACTTGTCCAGTTCTTCACGGAAGTCTATTTCTACTGCTTCGCGTCACTAACCCCCCTGATTTTGGCTATCTGAGGACGGTACGTAGCCGCCGTGTCTTCCTCCTCAGGAGCCTTCCCCGACGCCAGCCTGCTCACGCACATCAGTACCAGTGTCCCAATTGTGAAGGGCATGCGATGAGTCTGTGTACTCATTAAGGGGCGTCTCCAGAAGATGCTGTATAGCGGAAAGGGACTTGGCCGGGGTCACGCGCAGCGCGCTCAGGATGGTACACAGATAACCTGATATCAGGTTGATTTTCGTTAGGACTGGCTGCCATGGTCAGTGTTTCAACAACTGATGACAAAATTCTTACGGATATCCGCAGCAAGCTGCAGAGCGCCTTGGTTCGTCAGTGAGGGTATTTCAAGAATGCGCTGCACATAGAGCGACATTGTGCCGCGGGCCACGGCATTGATCCACGCCCAGGCAAAGTCTAGGTAACCCTCCCCACCACCACCACCACAATGAAGAGCGCGTGAGTAGTTGAGGTCAACCCTTTGTCTGCCTCGAATTCCGGGTGGGGACGCACCATGAGCTTCCCCGTCGGCGTCGGTCTTCTCCTGCGGCTCGGCTTCCCTGTCGCCCGCTTCAGGGCTGATGCCTCCCGGCGCCAAGGACAGCGAGGGGTGCGTCGCGGCGAACGGCTCCAGCTGCTGCGGCAGGTCGAACAAGTGCTCACCTGGATGGACGGACGACCACACCAAGAATGAGACGGATGTGCACATATATGCCCGCATCTCTCTCTCTCTCTCTCTCTCTCTCTCTC